>JAUZNJ010049201.1:0-31094 GCA_034780135.1 Jordanella pulchra
ATTTTTTACTGGTCCTTTATTTTCTGCTGCTCAGCTCTCAGTCAGCAGAACCTCGATCCACAAACCTTTAAAATTTTCTTCTTTGTCTTCATTGCTATTTCTATGAATGGTGTGGAAATTCATAGCCTTATGTGAAATAATTGGGGGGGGGGGTTGATTATGGAGATTTAATTTGTTGCTCTCCTGCATGCAGGTGGACTGCAAGAAGTTTACGAGGATCATTCAGGATCCTTTAATGAAGTTAAGAAAGTTTATTCGGTCTTAAAAGTCCACGATAGAAGAAAAAGTAGGAGAAATGAGTCCCAATGTTCCAGATGACTTAATCAAACTAGGGCATCATAAAATCGGAGGGAATAACTCTTTTTTCATATAAACTAATTATTTCTTAATAGTTATTATTTCTAGTAATGATGCATCATATTTACATTGTCTTTGTGCAGATAGAGCACCAACCATTCCTGACAAGATGCTGAAATGCATTTTCCCTTTTATAACAACCATTTTTAATATTGATTAAATAGTTTGTTATTCAGTGGGAATAAAATCCAGGGTTAAAGAAATGTTGATATGTTTTCATGCTAAACAAATCTAATAATTCCAGAATAGAAATGAATGTAAGAAAAACATCCTAAAAGCTGATTTTTTTAGACATATGTTGCTGCAGGCTGCCTGTGGCTGCAGATGAAGCCCAGTTACCTTCAGCAACAAGGTTTGAAACTTTGATTGATGTGTTTAAGATTACAGGTCAACTCATTATTTTACTAAATCACTTTTGACTCCTTGTGTTCTTATCGTTCTATTTCCTCGCTGCACTGTTCTCCCTTTGCAATCATTTTCTTCCTCTCCAAAGCTCATCTCTCTGCTTGTCTTCTGGCGTTTGATGGTATTTCCCTCCATTGTCCTGTCTGGCCTTTTCCTCTCTTTAACCCTTTTGTTGTGTTTCCCTTCTGCAGCTATGCACCTGTTCGGTTTGAACTGGCAGCTTCAGGAGAGTGACAGTTATGGAGCATTTGAAAATGGAGGAGGAGGAGGAAGAGATACAACTCCCAACACCTTCGTACTGTCTACAGACAATGGTGAGTTCACATACCTGATGGTTTGTTTGTTCATGCATGAAATCTAAAAAAGGTTTTACAGATAGATTAACACTTGACTATCCACTCTTAAACCTGCCATCATCCTTTAACACGTCATTTAAAGATGCCTGTATATTATATGATTATTGCTGATTTGTACATTTTCTACAGTAATCAGCTCTGCATTTTAACGTGGGGAAGTGGTGAAGAAAGCCTGCAGGGTTTTAAAGCAAGCTTCAGAACGGTCAAAAATGGAGATTTAGGTGTTGTTGAACATGTTATTCCTGAGGTAGTCTGATTATTTCAGGAGCTAGATCTACTCTGCTACAGAAGCAAGTTTGAACTAACGGCTCGGTTTATCTTAGAGGTTAAAGGATAAGCAGCTGACTGGTTAAAGATGATACGTAGAGATGCAATAACCACTTGTTAGTATCAGTGCACGAAGTTTCTGAAAGCAAAACATGTCAAATCCTGGAGCAAATGTTGGAGCATCAGTGTCACATGTGGAAGCTTTCAACGAGCTAAAACGACTGGAAGTAATGAATCCACAGGAGATGCAGTCATGTCTATTTAAAACAGGTTCTCAGGTGGATGTCTTTGACTTTGCAGGCAAGATGTTTCTTCTAGAGAACAACACCATCGATACAGGAGAGTCAGACGTGGGCAGACGAGTCATACAAGAGGTCCCACCAGGTGAGGATGCACAGAAGTCACAAACAACCAGCAGGGCATTTTCTACTGATACCTGAGGCTCATTCATGTTGTAATTATGCTCACCTACCCGGGGGGGAATTATTAAAAAGTAGCTTCATGCTACAACCAGTTACATGCTTATATAGCGTCACTACAGTACATATATATCTATACTTCAGTTAAATTTGATGTCTCTGTAAAGTAATGATGTGTTATCAAACGGAGCTATAGAAATAAAGTGAACTAAACTTTAAAAAAAGGCTTTTTTGATTACAAACGTAAAACTCTTTCCTTTCTGTGCTCATTGTTTCATAAACATGTTTGTCTGCGCTTTGCTCTCACACATCATCTGACCTGTTCTTTCCTGTGTTTTTTTCCAGGTGTGTTCTGGAGGTCCCAGCTGTACATCGACCAGCCGCAGTTCTTGAAATTCAACATATCCGTCCAGAAAGACGCCCTGGTTGGGGTGTACGGACGGAAAGGCCTTCCTCCGTCTCACACACAGGTGGGTCCTCGGACACGTTCAGGGCTCAGTATTAGCCTGGATAAAATGGGCTAACGTAGCATTAGCTTCTGGAGGGGAAGGAAATCAACCAGTTACGCCTGAAACTAATGGTGATAAAAAAGTGTCTTGTGTTAAGTTTTGACTTAAAGTTGTCATTAAAAAAAACTTTGTCTGATAAAAAAATAAAATCCTCCATAAATCCGAGCGACGTCAAACACTTCACTCCTCCCAGCTTTGTAACCATCCTACTGTCTAAATGTTATCCTTCCTTTCCTTCCAGCCTTCTTCCCTGTTTTCTTTCTCCCTTCCTCGTGTCCTTTCCTTGCCTCCTTCCACCATCACTTTATTTATTTCCTTCCCTTCTTATTGCCCTTTCTTTCTGTCTAATCTGTCAGAACCTTCAGCCTTTGGGTTCTTTGCAAGCACAAAACGGATTCATTTCCTAATTACTTGATGCAGTCGATGGTTGAGTTTAGTCATGTTAACAAATTGGATCATCGTGCATTTGATGCCTTACATTGTTTTGTGATTGAGTCAAACTGAAGGAGGAAAGAGTTGAGCTGTATCCTCTGGTTGACTGGACTGGCACTCCTGGGACGTGAGGCTCCAAAACAAAAGCACAGTTTGAGAAACATTTATTTTTCGGCCTGTGGAGGGAAGAAAAAAAAAGATTAGCATTCCCATCAGCTTCGGTATGCTTCTTCTCCATTTCCCACACATCTCCTGCTTGGAGTCATGTTTTGTAATAAGGAAAAAAAGAAGAAAGATTTTACGGTTGCTTTTGTTGCTGCGTCTGAGATGAAAAGTAAAAGAGAAATGTTAATGCAGAACATCGTAAATGACTGCATGCTAATGCTGTGACTATAAACACCAAGGAAAATGAAACACGTTTGACGGAGACTTAATCAGTACTTCTCCTACGACTCAACGTCATCTGGAAAAGATTAACAGTGTTACAGTTATGTTGGTCATAACCCTAAACTAAGGTAACTGCCAAATAATTATCCAGCCTTTCTTCTTGTAGAGCCTGGACTGTGTCTCGGCTGACATTGGATAGGAGCCAGTGTACACCCTGGATAGGGCTCCATTTCACCACATGGCCATTACAGGCAGACATTCACCCACGCACACTGACATGCAGGGACACAGAAAACTCCCAGTCCACTCAGAAAGACAGGCAAAGCCAGAGCCATCTAATGTGCAGGAACAGCACTAATCATCTGGGTTCCATCCTTCACTCAGGTACCATGAGAGAAAGAGAACACGTGACAGCAGCTGCGTTTATCAACATAATGGTCATATTTCAGAACTGCATTAAGAAAGAGATCATGTTGAAGATGGGGGGTGAGCAGCAGAAAGATCATCTAAAGCTGCATCTTTGTTTTCATCTGGACGTCCCAGAATGATTCCAGCACATCAGAAAGATGGCTGCCTCTGATTTGAGGCTGTGAACAAACATCCGAGGCTTCAGTGATTCATTCGACCTTTCATACGTTTAACAAACACCAGAGCTGCTTTTAAGAAATAGCTCTTTCCCTGAAAATGTCAAAACCTCCAATCTCTTTACAGTCCAGGTTAAATGCTTTATGTGTTCTCAGTTCAAAGGGAAGCCGATTAGCTTTATCTCCGTCTTTATTTGATGCACTTACATCTGCGTGTGGCCAGGAATAGTTTCCTGCAGTGCCACTCCTGAAGCTGCTCAGAGTCCGACGTGTTGCTAATGGATCGGTTTGCATAAATGTCCTTGTCCTTCCAGAATGAAGTCAAGATCTTATTATTCCTTCTTCATTTGCAGATTCCAGCCTGTAAATATCATTAGAAATGTCTCCAGTTTTCATCGACTAACTTGATGATCTTAAGATTCAAATGGAAGTTTGACTTTGAATGAAATCCCACCTTAAGTTCAACATTGGCATGAAGAGGGACAGAGGTGACATCAAAGAGCAGCAGATGCATCAGAGCTTCCTGCCTACAAGGATTTAGGGTTACTGCCGTGTTACTTCTACTCTTTACCTCCAGTTGTTGTTCTTCTTTAAAGGATTTACTTGCACTTAGATCCGGCTTTCTTTTAAGATATATTTGATACATTTCTATAGATATTGTTTTTGTTCTTTTTCTAAATAATCTGAAGGAAGCTGAACGTTGTTTTTTCTATCTATGGTGTCCTTGAGCCCCCCCCCCCTGATAAAAACCTATGATTCTTTTTTACAGGTGGAACACAGCAGAGAATAGAGAACATTTTCTCCTCTTTTATTCACATGTTCACCTTTACATGTTTCAGAAGAGGAACCATTACTATAGCCAAGGCCAGAGACTCACTCTTGCTTAGAGCTGCTGTGACCTCTTTCATAATTAACTCCCCTTAGCCTTAGATTTACTGTCGGTTGATCTCTCATTGGCAAATTCATTCAGTTCATTTTAATTCACTTTGATTCCTTTTTTGGTTTATAAATGTAAATATTTTAAAACGACCAAAAACACATTTTATCATCAGGCAAAGAGAATCTGAGTAAATTCAAAAAGCTGTTTTTAATTGATGGTGGCATCATTTTCTAAGAGTGAAAAAGCCACCGATGCTGGCCGCAGGCCGCGGGTGAGAAATGATTCCCTCCTCTGGCAGCCCTGGTGGCATCAACCACTGTGACGTGTTTATCAGAAACACAAAAGCTGTGGATGAGTTTGGTTCCTGCATTCAGTGCAGAATTACTTTAAAACAACTTTATGTTTCTTCTTTTGTTGGTTTTATTTGTGTCCATTAGAGGTGGACTTCACTGTTGTTTGATAGACCAGTGTCCAGGTGATCCCGGGTGATCGGATCAAGGCAGAATTCCTGTAAGCAGAGCAACACCTCCACCAGCCACGGACTCTGAAACCTCCACCTCTATCTGACTTTTAATAGCAGGTTATTGGGGTTGTTTTTTTTAGAAACGATATGCTAGCTTTATACCAGCAGGACGTTCCACAGATGAATGGTTCTGTTCTGTTGGATCAGACATGGTTTGGGTCGGGGAACTCTCATCTGGATGCTATTGTCTCCCTGCTCTCCCTCGTATTATTGCTACATACATACAGGCTTTCCTGGGTGTAGTCATGTCTGCGGTTCTAGATGTTCTAGTTTGTTCTGTGAACTTCTCCTTAAGTTTTTGTTGCATTGTTGAGGTTTATCTTCTTTCCGGGGAAGGTTCTCTATAGTTCCAGGTTTGTTCCAAGTGTGAACTGTGGCTCTAACTGTGAGTCCCGACCCTTTAGGAAGGACTTTGTCGACCTTTCCAGACTGATAGATGTCAGTGAGCTTCCTTCTCATGTCTTCTTGAATCGCTTCAGAGATGTTCTCCATAGTTCATGTTGTCAGACAGCTTCTGTCTGTGTGGGACGTAGTTTCTACAGCTCAGGCAGCAGCTAATAAGATGTGTTTCTATTCTCACAAGGTTCAGGTTATGGTTTAAAGCTTTTTTGTGAGTCGTTGTTTGATAGCGTTTAGTATTTAATGAGGTGGTTTTGGAAATAAAATGTTTGATAACATTAGAATTATTTATAGGTAGCAGAAAAATGAGAAGCAAATTAAATTTTGAAAGGTCAAACACATTTTAAGTAGACTAAAGGTACCAACAAATTCAGACCAGATTGATTCAGTTAATTCCAGTAGGTTTTATCCTCCATTATGAGTTAGCTGTGGTTCATTTCACCCAGCTTAAAACCAATTAAACTGGATGCAGCTGATTATAAAATGCCAGTTATAAAAAAAGTTGTCTAAGGAAACTCTGAACTGAACTCTCTGAAGTAATTCAGTTTGAGGCAATCCCTCATTCTACAAATGAACAAAGTATGAGCAGCCATCTGCCTCTACAGGCTGGAGGATGAGAGAGAAAACATAGAAGCACTGGGCCAGGGGCACTTTACAGGGATGGAAAACTGAGAGAGGACAAAGTGATAATACAGACATTGAGTAGAGAGGATCCTCCAGCAGCTTAAGCTTATAGCAGCATCATGTTAGAGCTGAGGCCGAATCAGTGAAGGACACTGAACTCAGCAAGGTGGAGGGTGGCTTCTCCTATTAAAGATGAATGAGATGACATCAAAATAAAATCCCAAACCCACTGGGAGTCTTAGAAGAAACTTTCTGTAGGCACCCAGCCTCTTTAAAGAAGACCAGGATTTTGATGTATGACAAAACTCCACCGTGTGGCTAAGCAGTCGGTATGACTCTAGAGCAAAATATTGTTTCATACAGTAAAGCCAAACATCCAGAGTAAATAACTGGTCATGTATTTCTAACCAGTGATCTGTTAAATGAAAGCTCTTCTGCTCTAATTGACTTGTTTGGATGAGATTATCTGAGGTTTTCAGAAATCCTGACATAGTTACAGATCATGATGTTGTTCCAGAAACATATGTCATCTTGGTCAGACTGTGATTTATCTGTGTTCTATAAATAAAACAGGACACCCACTGTCATGACCTAGCTTCAATTCCCACAGCAAAGGGACTCAACCGATGCTTCAATGTTAGAAAACCAGGGTTTTACTTCTGTTCTACATTCAGATACCAGATGAAAAGGGTCAAAGGTCAGAGCTAAATCCAGTCATTGCTATCAATGAGTCAATATAAGACATGATTTACTATTTTAAACCCAACATTAAAATATTTGAATATTCCATTAAAGTGATCTTTTTTGCCTTATTTCAATACCTGCAGGATCCCAGAAGATCTTTGATTTTTGGTTTCCTGCTGAGGGTCAAGCTTTGCATGTTTGATGTCCATCAACACTTCCTGTATTTCATATGTAGGTTTAATTTCTATACTCATAAATTCTACTCCTTCCGGATTGTTTTTTGCTCACATTCATTTAGCCCAAACCTGCTTACTGTCAGGTTTTATTAAAAACATTCAGTAGAAATCTGCATCCAGCTCATTTTCTTTCATTGGAAGCCACCTTTTTCCAGCTAGTGGAAGCTAGCTTCCTCTTTGAACAGGAATCGAGATCCAGCAGAGCCAGGCTCACCGAGAGGCCATCCAGCAGAGAGCACAAGCACACGCAGCGGCACTCACACACAACTCAAGACCCACTCTAATCCTGACACATTCCACTCACTGATAAGACTCTTCATTTAAATTCATTTTCAAATGATTTATTAATCGTTTTTCTTCTTTTATTGAATCACACACTGTGGAATATATGACTAATAATCTTTGGCCATCTCTGTCCGAGTCCAGTTGGGTCCAGGTACGGCCCCGGCCTCTGGAGGACTGTTTGGTGGCCATCATCTCTTCCTCTTTCCTTGGTGGCTCCAGGTCAGAGCTTACAGAGGAGTCATGATGGTGTGATTGTGTGTAGATTATGGCTAATCCATTCATAGAGTCCCTTGGGAATATCCCCTCCTGAAACCGCTGTGTTATGCGTTATAACAAACCAATGGTTCTGCATTGCTGACAGGAACACAGACCTGAAGCCTCCTTAGAGTTTCAGATATGATGTATCTGGCTGAATGTTGTTTTTGTCTGTCAGCCCAAGCTGTCTGAGTTCACCTGATTATCCAGGATGCTGCACAGCTCATAGTTTAATGGCTTCATTTGTTGGTTTCCTAAAGGTCTTAAGGTAGCAGTTCCAGGTCTTTTCCAGTTGGGTCACAGAGTTCTAGTGAATTCTTTTCTTCTTCTGAACGGTCGATGCCTCTGATCCAGACAGTTACCAGCAAACGTCCCCGTCTGACTCTTCATGCCAAAGGCTTCTGTCTGCTGTCCTTCACAAACTGTTTGAATATCGGAGCCTCATCTCACTGTGGACGATCCTGAGGAGCTGTCAGCTGCTGTCTTGCTGTGGAAAGCTTGTCAGTCTCGTATCCTTTATCTACAATAACTGACTCTGGTAGAACTGATTGTTAAACAGCGTGACTTGGATCTGACACTCAGTGCACCTTCAAACAAACTCCTGATCGATCCTTCGGCCTGTTCCTCCACACAGGACTAGAGTACCTGGGTGGGGTTCGGAGGCGCCTGACTCACGCTACCGTTATCAGCTCTTGTAATTCAGAGCTTTGTTAGCTACTCCTAAACTAGCTAAATAAGCACTGAAGGCCTTCCGCCACGGTGTGACTATCAGCAGTGCTTCTGGTTGTTGTCTGTTTAAAGGACCAGTAAAAAACCAAACTGGATTTTCCTGGCTGATGTCTGAACATGTTGACTCAGTATTTCCAGACTTACTAATGAAGTGCATCTATCTCTGCTTCAACAGCAACCCACACACCATCATACTTCCACCCTTTTACTTCAGAGTTGCACATGACTTTCATGGTAAATGATGTTTGTTTTGTCTTCCAGTATGATTTTGTTGAGCTGCTGGATGGTAGTCGCCTCATTTCCAAAGATAAACGGGCGCTGAGCGACGCAGACTCCATGTATGCACACCTGGCTGGTTTCCATGAGGAGGAGTCCAGCGGAGGAGCTCGGCACACGCGCTCCGTCAGCGTTCTAGAGGCGGGCTTCATTCAGTACCTGGACACAGGAATCTGGCATCTGGCGTTTTACAACGACGGCCGGAACACAGAGCAAGTCTCCTACAGCACCATCATCATAGGTAGGATGTGTGTCTGTGACTCGTTCCATTGTTGGACAGGAGGAACGGGAGCTAACCGTGTTTTCACAGAGTGACGTTAATCTGAAGGGGCTTTAAAGACAATGTTGAAGCCTCCTCAACTCATTCTTCCAAACACACTCATATCCTCCTGCATCACATGTTGAGCCTCTTTATATGGTGAGTTTTTGAACTCTGACTTTAATCAGCGGATGAGAGGTCATGGAGCCTAAGATGTCATACAAAGGTGACTCTTAATGAAAGGCCCGAGGGACAAATCTCTGATCCTCTGATTAAATGATATCTACTTAATCGCTGAGCTAAACCCACCTTATGTAATGTTTGCTATGGAGCAGAACAACCCGCCCAACATGCACCAGGAATAATAAAAGTCATCGTCTCGATTGTTCTGGTGATTTCTGAGCTGATTCCACTTTAGTTGCCCCAACAGGAAGTGGTTCATGTTCGCCTCTCCAGTTCTCATTAAGGTTTTCTGAAAAATCTTGATTCTGTTTAAAATTCAGCTGGTAGAGACGCATGTTTATTGTTCTGGGTCTGATAAATCCAGGATTTTACAGCTGAAGTCAAACACTGTTCTGGATGAAAAGTCACAGGATATGAATTTATTTGGCATTTAATTTCAATAAAGTTTTACTGTTTATATTAGGATACCCTAAATAATTCACTTTAGTCTCAATACTAGATTGATATATTTTTTGGATTTTATTTTTTGGGGGGAAATGCTATGAATAATATTTTCTTACTTTTGATCAATTAAACTGGATAACTAAAGATCCTGATACTTCTACAATATTTTAGGGCTTTAATTTTCATATCAGTAGTGTTGATTTTCTAAGAGGCTATAATGACTTCCTCTCTACATCCCAGTATGTGTCTGACTGAGTGCAGGTAGCCCCCAGGAGGCAGCTCTAGAAAATAGACATAAACACAGTAGATTGTGAATAATGAAAGCAAATATCACCTGTAAAGATTCAAACTGACTGGATTCATTCATTCATTCACTGACAGAAAGGGGGGAAACTTTATGCTGTTAAAATAACTTTTATCATAACTTAAATTTATTATAGAACTAGACTAAATAGACCTACATCTATGGATCGCACACCGATAATAAAACTGGCTCCATGCGTCTCTAAGATGCGCTATTTTTGATGTTTCTATACATTTCCTGGATCTCCTGAACCTGCCTTTTACACATGTATTGTTTGGGTGAAATGTTTCCGGTTGTTTGTGGTGAGCTGGACTCTGCTCAGAGTAAACATCCCAAACAGTCAGAAGGAAGATTTAACAGAGAGGATCTCTACTGAGCAAGCTCTGCACCGGTGGCACCATGGGTCTGCTGCTCACCACACAGGAAGTGATGCTTACTCCTAAAGGTCCAGCAACATCCTCCAGCTACATTTACTCCTTGGAAAAATGTTCTTTCCTCTGAAATATTTTGATCAGCAGGTTTTCTTACGTTTGAGGTGGATTCGATGTCAAATATTACAGAAGAATTCCTTCTCTTCTAAACCTTTTTCTAAAATTTGTCTGCTAGTTATTAAAGGAGGGATTTTAACTTTTCCTTTCTTTATTACAATCTTGTAGCAGCACAAACATAAATATAAGGTGTTTTTATTAGAAATGAAATGAACGGTTCTCTTGCATTGGATTATTCTGCACACAAACTGAAGCAAGAAAACCAATGTCTGTGGCACCACAGATTGTCTGTGCCCTCTTATTATTTACATATGTGCCACTCACACACACACACACTTCCATGCTTCGTCCATGGCCAGTTGCACTGCGCTGTGAGAAGAAAAAGAGCCAGTGAGACGGCAGGATAATTGGATTTTTAAATGTGTTGATGGGGCCGACTGGCTGTAACAACAGCAACCACAGAGGACCGTTCTCTCACCGCGCTCAGTGCTGCCTCGATCTGTGCTGCTTATTTCTTCAAAAATTCAGTTTCATTTTCAATCTACCTAATTAATTTTCACCACTAATTTCTCTCTCTCTCTCTCTTTCTCATATTCACCTAATCAGAGTCAATTATGGAGTGTCCTCAGAATTGTCACGGAAACGGTGATTGTCTCTCAGGAATCTGCCACTGTTTCCCGGGATTTCTGGGGCCTGACTGCTCTCGAGGTAAATGCTCGTAGAAAAACACTCAGCCACCCACAGAGAAGCAGTTATTGTTCCTAGATTGTTATCCCGGCAGAGAACGTGACCTGCGCTCCACCGAGGCTCCCTACACTCGCCTTTTCCTCATGTTCCTCCAGTTTGGGGATCAGCTTACTGCATATCATTTTAGACGCACCTGTTTACGTCTTAAGCCTGAAGCCAAATTAAACCTCACATATAGTTTCTCTGGTCAAATGCCCCCCATAGCTACTGAAGAAAATATAAAAGTTTGCTACAAACTTATTTTGTATGTAGAAGCAGAGCAATAATATCTCCATATGTTGTTTTGTTTAAAGACAACGCTGATATATAAAAGTGCAGGGGAGCTGTTACAGGAGCCAGGCTGTCACAGGAGGGGAGACCAGGAACATTTTTTATTTTTCTTCAGGTGCAACAGTGCTTGAAAATAGGACAGTGTCAGAAAGTGTCTGTGGCTGATGTGTGGGGGATTATAATAGAAAATAATTGGTGTGTTGAGCATTGTTTGGCACTGGTGTTTTCTGGCCTTGTTTTTCCCTCCGATTCATCAATCAAGTAAACAAGCTGTTCACATCTCAAAGGAATATCAGAATTATTTCACTCACACAATAAAGACGCTAACTATAAATATTCAGATAACTGCTGCTCAGGGCGCCAGGAGCTGTTTATTCCGTTTAAATCATAAATAATTCAGATCGGACTAATTGCAGGTTATGTAGCTTTATAAATATTGCTCAGGTTAGGGTGATTTACAGCCTGACTTGTGTTGTCTGTCTGTCTGTGGTCTGACTCAGCCGCCTGCCCGGTGCTGTGCAGCGGGAACGGCCACTACTCCCGCGGCCGCTGCCAGTGCTACAGCGGATGGAAAGGCACCGAGTGTGACGTGCCGTCCAACCAGTGCATCGACATCAACTGTGGGGGACATGGCATCTGCATCCGGGGAGCATGCATCTGCAACACTGGTTATAAAGGAGATAATTGTGATGAAGGTAATGAAAGTTCCTAAGCTAAGATGCTGCGTTTGGGCTCCTGCTGTTGACTGATGCGGTGCTGCTGGAAGGACGACATCAATACATTCAGTTAAAGCAGACTTTATAAAAGACACTGATGATGAATGGTGGAAAATGTTGGTGTTGATGCTTTGGTTTTATTTTTTCCTTTATGCTCCTAAATTTAAATCTTGAGATCTTGGAAGAAAATGAGAAGCAGAGCAGAGGTTTAACACTGCAGGATGGTAAGCAGGTGGGAAACATCTAGAATGACCCTGCAGCTCCCTGATGACAAACCAAAAGGCTGCTGGGATGAACCAATGAGGCAATGAGTCATTAGAATAAAGGCATTTACATGTCATAAAAGCCCCTTTGCATTATGGGAAAAACATCATGTAGAAAGACCAATTAATTTCACCTGCATTGAATTGAATTTCTATGAAGATACAAGCATATTTTCATTAAAAAAATAGGCTTTTATTTGTTGCTAGCTGCAAGCAAACATGCAGAAAGTTTGTTACTTGAATTTTCTTCTCTCACGGCGACAAGAACAAAGCAAGGCTTGTTTTTCCTCCAAGGATCCAAACGTTACGAGAAGTTCATTGGCTAAACTCACTGTAGCTTACGCCACACCTGCACAAGAACCACAATCATCTCCACCATCAATCTGAACCCTGACCAATCATACGATGGTTCTCAGATGTCCAATGACAGGGCAGAGGGAACAAAGTGACGTCATTTTGGTTTTTACAGCGGCAGGAATGAGCATAAATGTCTTCAGGTGGAGTCTGCAGCAACTTTAAGGGAGAATGAAAAAGGTCATCTTCAAAGGCCACATGTCCTCCTTTTCCTCATGACATCTTAAACCTTTGATTAGCTTATTATATCCATAAAAGTGGCTCCTGTTTCCTCTTGTGGCCGTTTGAAGCTCATCTTATAAACTGCTTCTGATCCAGCAGGGTAAAACCCAAACATTTGGATTTTTCCCCAGTCTGGACATTTTGACCTTTACTGTATTTAAACATGACAAACAAACCATTTTAAAGAAGAACTCAGCTGAGCTTTGCATTGAGAGCTGGAGCTGCTGTTGGACATTATTAAAGAGGAAGATCTTCTTCACAATCATCAGAACAAAATATTTTATAAATCACAGACGGCCTCAGAATCTCACACTGTTCTCTGCTCACCTTACATGAAATCATTCATCGATCTAGAACAAGATGGAGGAGACACTCCAGAAAGAAAAGGTAGAAAGTTCCTGTTCTGAAACTGCTCATTTTTACCAGCTATGCTCCATCTGAGACTCTTCACCAGTCAGAGGGAGCTGGAGGAGAACAAGCCGCTGAGAACCGTGGTATTCAGCTGTTTCCTAGGCTGTGTGGCTAACTAGCTTACATTGCTAATGTTATGATGAACACCGTTTGGCTTTGAGCCCCCGGTTGTCTTCAAATGTTCCCACTCTGCTAGTTTGCTAATAAAACTGTAGTGAAACATGTTTTCCCAGCAGCAGGAAGGAGAGGAACAGAAAAACTGGTTACTCTTAAATATTCAAAGATTTCCTAAATGACTTCCAGATTTCCTCCCTTACAGCAATAACTTTAGTGCAAAAAAACAGTGTGGTTGAAAGTAAACTGTTTCCTTCAATAGAAAAGTAACACTGCTGTGAAACAAGGTGGTGGCGGTATCATGCTGGGACATTAGTCAGAGTTCATGAATATAATCCAGCCCATGAATTCAAGATCAAAGGTTAGAGACTGAGGCAGAGGTTCCCCTTCAGTCCCAGTCCATGTCACCCACAGTAACTACCTGCTACTGGGCTCATATGACCTTAATGTTAAGGTTTGCAGTCGCTCTGTCCAACCCTGAAGCTGAGCTATTTTGGAAAGAACAAGGAGCAGAAGGTTTAGCCAAAGAGCTTCTATTGATTTAGATGAACTGCAGCGGTTTGTAGCTTTCAGATAATCATCCATCATCACTCATTTATTTAATTTCATTCCACTGTATCTGTATTTAGGACAAATCACGGATTTCATGGCTGGAAGGTGAAAAAAACTGTTAAAAAAGTTCTGAATACGTCTGCTAAGCTTTGGCCTCTCTTCACCGTCTGATATTGACCCCACCCCTCCACACACATGGATCCTCCCAGAGCTCCTCATCCACAAACAGCAGCTGTGGTGTTAGCAGCTCAGTCGCTTGCAGCAGAGAACATCTAAGGCCTCCACTCTTCTGCAGGACCACAGCTGACAGTTTTCTCCTCTTGATTCAATGTCTGCTTCAGTTTCACATCAGGAAGCTCTATGGAGGCAGACCAAAGTAGCCGAGAGCTGCACCAGATCAGCTCTGCCGTCCCTACAGGCGCTGCAGGACTGGAGCAATTACAATCATTAAGCAACTTTCCTGCCGACTGATCTCAGCCAAATGGTTCCGTTGCCTGATGACTAGAACCCAGAGAACACATTAGAGCTTGTTGCCACAGATTATTAGGCTTCTAATCAGAACGAGCACAGCAGCTGCAAACTCTTAACCGTTAGGCACTTTGCTTTATGTGATGTCATGTTGATAGCTATAAATGATACTCATACAGAAACTCTGTTTTTTTCTTTTGATGTATTTTATCATCATTTAGTTTTTCTTTGGCTTCGTTGTATCTAAGCAGTTTTGTCCTGCTGTGGAAATAAAACAAGCTTCTTAAAATCCTAATTATGTTTATAAGGACCCTCTTACTTTACCACAATAATTTATGATATTAAGCTCTCTTACATTTTTTAATATATTCATTTCTCCCACCTTTCTCTCAGATCTGAGGTTGGAGTAAGAGGCATTGTTAAAGTCATTAATCCCATGTTAGTCTTCACCTTTTCTCCCTACAGGAATGCGACCACCCAGTGGCTAAATACATAACAGTGTAGATTTAAAGCTAATAATCTGAATGACCTATGCACACCTGCCTGAACCACCCCCGCTGGAAAGTAGCTTATTAAAATGATAATGTTCCAGTGCAAATGAATTTCCTCTAATCTGACATACACTTACACATGAGCGGTTAAACTGCAGCGAGCGCTCAGACGAGGTGTACGTTACAGCGGTGGAATCACAGGCGGCTGATGCCAATTAGTGTTTCAGACGACACACAGCGCGACGCACAACGACAGAACGCATCGACTTTACATCCAGATCTTTAGACGCAGACAGACTCACCTACGAAAGCTTCTCAATCTATTAAGGACTTTTCATTTTTTTTGGGGGGGGGGGCAGTGAGCGCGTTTTCTCTGTGAGCCTGACAGCATCGATTGAACATTCACATTTAGTCCGATTTTATGGAGTCTGTGTGTAAATAAATGCAGCGACTTGCACAGGATGCTGGCTTTTGACACCCCCACTTCATTAGCACACTCCGCAGTCAGGTTGTCAGTCCGAGCACCACCAGGGTCATCATGCTGATTCAAGTCGATACGCGCTGCCGTAGCTACAGTCTGTTTTTTTACCCTCTCTGACGTTCATTTTCGGCTCTGTGAGGAAACATTGTTGCACATCGTTGCAGTTTAAAACTTCCTGAATGTTTCTCACTAACTTCCTGTCAACGTTTCCATTGCTGCACGATTCAAAGACTCGACTATTATCAGAGACTCAGCATTAATAAAACACTGTAGGTTTTATTCAGGAGTACAGAAGCTATTCAGCAGGTGCATTTTATCTAAAATCAAAAGTGAATGATCCAGAACACCAACAACAGTCGTCTCCTAATGCCTCAAACAGTCTCTGTCCTCATGTCCTGATTAAATCATCTCTGAACTTTTCAACTAACTGAGGTTCCAGAGTCACATCAGAATGACCAACAGAAGCTCGTTTTATTTTCAAACACCATGTATTATGTCCATCAGCAGTAAAACATTAGTGTTTTCAGGACATACGGATTAAACCTGGTAGTGAAAGGTTTGTTCTGTCCAACGATACAAAGCATGCTGTCTTCAGCAATAAGATGCAACATCTCCTGCTGACAACCACAAGAGATTTTCACTGTTTCTTGTTTCAGAGGAAATGATGTTTGTGTTTGTTTATTAAAGGAGGAATAAAACAGAAACAATGTTAAAGCAGTGATCCCTTCTCCCCGTCTGTCCCCAGTGGACTGTATAGACCCCAGTTGTTCGGCCCACGGAGTCTGCATCCACGGGGAATGTCACTGTCAGCCCGGATGGGGGGGAGCCAGCTGTGAGATCGCCAAGGCCTTGTGTCCGGACCAGTGCTCAGGACATGGCACCTACAATGCAGAGACGGGGACATGCGCCTGTGACCAGAAGTGGACGGGACCCGACTGCTCGTTAGGTGGGTGGGCCGCTTCTGTTTGGCTTCTTTCAGTTGCTTCAATCTCTCTGCACAGGAACTTTATTTTATTCTTTAACATGATTGTTTGAATCAAATATTATCAGCATTTCATTCTCTGAAGCCTTTCTCTTACAACCTAAAGCTGAAAGTTCATCTGCAGCAGCTGAAAACAAGGCCTGTGAAAATCGGACGCAAGGGCAAAAAACGTACAGAGAAAGGTTAATATTTTAAGGTGAAATCAGCATTAAAATGGTCCTGAGCCTTTTTATAAAAGCTTCAGCTTTAAAAATCATGTAGTTTTATAGTTAGACCCAGTTTTTATCCCCTCTGACAGAATCAGGCTGAAATTCATGTTTGTGACTATTAGAGCAAATATGAAGGGTTTGGATTCTATGGGTTAGAGATTAGGGTGATGGTAAGGAGCGCCTCTAACTCATTACCAATGATGAGCCACCAAGTACGGTGGAAACATACAGACAATGCTCAGGGTTAGAAGAAACTTTAACTTGACTGATTTTTGGACGGGATAAAAAAAAGTAATAAAATGATTAGAAAGTGTTTTTATAAATAGATCCTTGTTTTATGTTGGATTTTCCAGTGTTCCTTGTCTTGTTTCCAGTCAGAAAAAAAAACTAAATTTGAACAAAAATCCTTATAAAATCTAATACTTCCTTTAATATAAATCATTTCAACATAACTATATTTTTACTTTTCCTATTTTTTTTTAAACAAACAGAATTTGATGTAAATGTTTTTGTATAGAGACTAAAATGTTCTTTTCTTATTTTTATATCTGTTAATTCCAGCTCGAGCTAAATTTCAGTCATTGGAGAAAACCTTTTTAGCCAGTGACTGAAATCCCTCAGACTTTACATTTTGTTTTAAAGTCAGGTAATGTGGAAGCAGGCAGGTTTATTTCTACAGCACATTTTAGCAATAAAACACTTCAAAGAGTCTGCAGCCGTCGTCGTGACGACAGTCTGCTGCTGTTTGCTTCTTGGGTCGAAGAGACGTTTCTCTTTACTGCTGTTTGGTGAAGCGTTCTTCCTGTTAACTGCCTTCCTAGATCTGAATGAGGAAACTTTTCCTTTGGTTTTGCAGATTTTTCCAGAGTTTTCTGTGTTTCCTCTCATTTACATCAGCATTCTGTCTGTCAGCTTTGAATCATCTTTCATCTCAGCATCTACCTCCACATTCACTTTAAGTTGATGCATTTTAAATTCCATAACTATTTTCTAGAGAACTTTGATCATTTAAAGCATTTTTTTTCAACTTTTCTCTGGGTTTTGAAGAGTTGAAGCAAATTCAAGGAATTTAAGCTGCAAAAGCTCTGAGGTCAAATCTCAGGTCGAAATAACAAAAACTTTAGTCATTAAGTTTTTTGTCAATTATTTGGGTTTGAATCATAGTAATGTTATTAAAAAAGTTCTTAAAATAAACTGGATCATTGTTCTATTTGATTGCGTCCAAGTTTTACCCAGCTACTTATTGACCAACCTCAGTTTGTTCCTCCATGCCACCGGCAGCAAAACAGACCCTTAGCATGATGCTATCACCGCCATGCTTGACATCTCTTAGTCTTTTCTCCAGAGGACGTTTGTCTTTTCTGACCCTAATGCCAAAAAAATCCAAAAAGTGATCTAAAAGTAAGTAGATTTCTTAAAATGCATGTTTTCTCTTAATTTGAGCTGGTAAATAAGACTATCTGCACGTGGAAGGAGGAAAACAATAAAATAACAATAAAATGTTAACAATAAAAAAGTTTTTTTGCTTATTTCAAATATAAATAATTTCTTTCAAGTGGCAGATTGTCTTGCTTACCTGTTAGAATCAAGTTTAAACGACTTAGATTTCAGTGTTTGTTGTTTGAGGTTGTGTTTTGACTTGGAAAGAGAAAAAAACTCAGTTTGTTAATTTGATGTGATCGTTTATTCATCTTTTTATTGACTCTTGTTACAAATAAGAAGTATTAGGAATGACAAAGAAGTAAAATGATTAGTTGGATTTATTAATCCAGGTGAAGGAAACTGTGATGAAGAGCAACAGGAAGGTTTTCCCTTAATATGTTTCATCTATTTTGGAGCATTTAAAATAGTTTTTGTTTTTTAGGGATAAAAACAGAAACTAATTCTTGTTCACTCTTCACTAAAAGGAGCAAACGGTGTATCTGTTTATACATCCACCATCTCATTCTTATCAGCTTTGAAAGTAGATACTGATCAGTCCCAGTTTGATCAAATGTGTTATTTTCAGGCTAACTTTCCAGTTTTCCATTCTTGGTTGTTTCTAAGAGGTCTGGGAATGTCGTCGCTCCACCGTCTCTGCATCTGACAGACATGAGACTCACTGTAACGTAGAAGACCAAAAATAAAGTAACGTAAAGGTCGTTGTTTTTGTTAGCAGCGTTTCATCAAACGTGTTTCAGTGTTTGTGCTGTTTGGAAACAGAAAGAGAGAAGAAAAGCAGTAAAAAGGGGGATAAAATGGAGGAAAAGTGGAGGAGGAATCCGATCAGTAACAGATGGCATGACATAAAAACAAACAAGAGGAAGGAGTGTGTATGCGTGCTCTCACTTCTGTTTGTGTTGCCTCAAGCTGTTATAGCAAGTATTGTCAAAACCATCAAACACACATCCAAAAAGTCTTGTGCTTTAGTAGCATGCACACGTGCATACCTTCTGCACTGATACAATAATACTTTCGGCGTGCTGTTGACCTTTCCCTCTGGATCCGTCAAAACATTCAAATGCGCAGCCATCAAACACACATGTGTGGAAAGATACATCGACATTCAACCCAAGGCACTTCAGTCCCTTATCAGAGTTTAGCAGTGTGGCGTTTAATCTCCCTTTCTTTGACACAGACTCACACAGACAGCCACACGAACGCAGGCTGACTGCGGGAGAGCCACATGGCCGCTCACAAACACAACTGACTTCACACTCTGTTGTGCTATTGTTCTACTTCAAGCCAGAGCTGAACCAGACCTTCGTGCGGTAGTTGAGTAGAAACATAACACACAGAAGTGTCCAGCTCTACCTTCCAGGAGGGACGGGCTCCACAGGATCTCTGGCGCTCTGCTGGGAGTCTGGCCCCTAGAAGTCTGCAGCATAACATTTACGTCCAGGAAGCTGTGAGATGCTGCACCAATGATTAGATTTGTTTTTCCAGGACATGCCATAGATTGAGTTGCCATATATTGGAGCGGGTCTAGACGAGTTGGAGGCTTCAACTGGTCATCGTCTTCTGGTCATTGCTGTGTCTGCTGGTTGTCATGGTTATCCTTCTGAAAGCCTGGGATGATTGTTCTTATGAGGTAGCTGGTCAGCAGCAATGTCTGGGCTTCCATCATGTTCTCCACCTCTGCACCAGACTTTTATTTATCTAAATGTGCTAAACTTGCGTAGAATTGGAACCTTTTAAGCGCATGCTTTGTGTTATGAATTGCAATAAAGGGTATAAATCGTTGTACATCTGCAGCAGGGCAAGGCTTGTTTCTTCCTGCTGTGATGTCGTCGTCCCATTTTATAACTGACCATTTGGTGCTCTATGACCGACTGTGTTTTCTAAAGGTTATTTTGATCAAAAGTGATTGGTCTTCGGTTCTTGGCATTTGTTAAACATTTCTGATGTTGGTGAATATTCAGTAGCGTAGTATGAGATGTAGTTATCATCAACACATCAAAAAATAAGCTGATGATCTGGCTTAGCTAAAAGCAAGGCAATCCTTCTGTTCTTCTCAAAATATATATGCAATTTAGGTTAATCCATAAAATACTTCTTAAATGCATTCTTGTCTTTCTAGTTTTTATATGTGTTTCAAACTGTGTTGCTATTTTCTGTAGAGAGAGATATAGCTGATATGATACACAGAAACACAAGGGGCTAAAAGCTTCTAGTTAATATTCATATTTCTGTTTTTCACTTGGCTGCAGGACATTTAGTCAAATTGTACAAACACAGAATAAACTGTATGCTGTGTAGGATGGAGATGTTGGAGCTTGTTAACCTGAGGACTTAGACCACTGAAGGGGATGTTTGGTTGGTGATATATAAGGTTTTAACAGCCGCTTTCTAAAATATGACAAAAACAAAAAATAAATAAATAAATAATTCATCCTTTTGCCTAATGATGCTAAGCTGGGAGCTAGATTGATCTTGTGTACCAACATCATCAATCTGTGAGTGCTTCGCTCAAATCTGTTCAAGTAAAGGAGGAACATTTAGCAGAGCCTTTAGAGCCGATGGGGTGAAGCGACACCTTGGATTTTGCATCCAATCCGATAAAAAAATTGTGTGATTAGAAGTTGTGGTGCTTAGCACTTATTAAAAAAAAAACGGGGATGAGCACAACTGACCCGAGGGGGCCTTACCCTACCAAACCTTACTCTACCCTACCTTACCCTACCCTACCTTACCCTACCTCACTCTACCTTACCCTACCTTACCTTACTCTACACTACCTTACCATACCCAACCTTACCTTATCCTACTCTAACCTTACTCTACCATACCCTATACTACCCTACTCTAACCAACCTTACCCTACCTTACTCTACCTTACCTTACCCTACCCAACCTTGACCTACCTTACTCTATCCTACCTTACCCTACCTTACCTTACCCTACATTACCCTACCCTACCTTACCCTACCCAACCTTACCTCACCCTACCCAACCTTACCCTACCTTACTCTACCCTACCTTACCTTACCCTACATTTCCCTTCCTTACCTTACCCTATCTTACCCTTGCCCCCCTACCCAACCCTACAATACCCTAGCCAACCTTACCCTACCTTACTCTACCCTACACTACCTTACCTTACCCTACATTTTCTCTACCTTACCCTAGCCAACCTTAACCTACCATACATTACCCTACACTACCCTACACAACCTTACCTTACCCTACCCTACCCCACACTACCCTACCATATACTACCCTAACCAACCTTACCCTACCTTACTCTACCCTACCTTACCCTGCCCTACCTTACCCTACCCTACCCTAACTACCCTACCTTACCCTACCCTACCTTACCTTACCTTACATTACCCTACCTTACCTTACCCTACCCTACCCTAACTACCCTACCTTACCCTACCCTACCTTACCTTACCTTACCTTACATTACCCTACCTTACCTTACCCTACCCTACCCTACCCTACCCCAGCTCCGACTAAGATACACACCAGTTCTATTTTAGCCCAACTATGCAGCAATTCACCAGCAATTTCATGGGTCTTACAGGAAGAGAGTCACGGTTACAAAACAAAAATACATCGACTTTGGGGGAAATACCAAGTAAAATCTTTCAGTCTCAGTAAGAACAGTCAGGTTAGGAATCGACAGTGCATATGAAGCAGGTGGGGCAGACTCAGGCATAAACATCAATTTGAATTAACAGGATCCTTTACCCATAATAGGATGTCAGGAGGACAGAAAATGATTAAAGTAAAATAAGGATCTTTGAGTCTCAAAAAAACCCCCAGCAAGGGACAGTTTAGAAAAGTGCAGCTTATCACTCTTCCATCTTTATTAAAAAAAAGAAATGTAGACAAATTTTGCAGAAAGCCTTTGAGGATCACCTCTCTCTGCTTCATCCTGTGCGTAAATAAATCGTTCCATAACCTTTATCGCTGCATTTTCCTTTTCTTTAAGCATAGTTCCTATTGTGTTTTTAAATATATTAAAATCCTCTGCCTCTTCTGGTATAAGAGCATGCTGTGCAGACTGGTCATGAAGTGGGGGCTTTGCTTTACAGCCACACCAGCTGTTTTTTCTTTTTTCTTTTTGTCTTGTTTGTGTGTAGTATGTGTAGTATGTGCCTCTCTATACACACTGCAGTCAATATAACATGAAAAAATAAGTGATTAAGAAGTCAGATGCAACCGGTGTGATGCGAACTTATTGGTATTTGCATCAGAAGTAATGCCAGAGTGGAGGCATGCTGGAGGAAAAACATGAATCGACCCAGAGTCTGGTCTGGATTTTTTAGCTGTTTAATGACAACAAGGATGCAGAATGAACTTTGTGTGGTTCTCTGATAAACTCCTTTGATTCCCACCTAAATAAGACCATTTAGTCACCTGTTTGAAGGTACTGCTAGCAGCTCAAAGTCTCATTCAGCTCTGAATGCTGGATTATGCTAAAAAAAGAGAGCGCTATATCACAGGTAGCATCCACTCACTATAACGGAGGTTAAAACTCTGACAGTATGTCAGAGTGACATACCCTGTCGGGTAATGATAGTTTATCCTCCGTTCTTTTGACGTCAGACGTGTTTGACATATTTTATTCTTTTATTTTTATTCAGTAAGTTAAAGGTTCCTGTTTTTAATATCGTATTAATATGTCTAATAATGTGTAACATTATTTTTGTCTATTCAGTCAGTGTTTAATACAGCTTGCACAATATATTGTTGAAATATAATGATGCTTTCTTTTTTGTAAACTCAGTATATTGTAAAGAAATATTCTGGCCCTTATGTTCATGGAAAGATCTTTCTTATATGAGATAAAACTGAATCACGTATGATCTCCCAGCATGCAGCTGGGATAGCAAACCCATTGGAGCATGGGTTACAGTTTATTCGGCGCTCTGGTATGGAAGCGTTTTCTTTACATGCTCAGCTCAGTTTTTGTCAATCTGTGAAGGTTAACATGCAGGTGATGCTTTAACCCTTAGTCTGTGTCAGGAAGGTGTAAAAGAAATGTAAAAGAAAGGTGAAGATAATAGAATGAAAGGAAATATTTAAAAGGGGAAAATTATGTTTCATAGATTAATTCAATTTTAACTAAACCTTAAATTGTTAAAAAAAAGAAGAAAAGCAAACAGAAGTTCTTCTGTGGTGTTGGACAGCATCTCCATGTTCCATGAATAAATCCTGACCTTTCTGCTGGTTCACCGCTTTCTCTGGCCTTGTGGAGATACCATGACTCCTCCAGCCAGACAGTTTGACTCTAGTTAAAGCTGCTCACATCCTAATGCTTCCCCACATTCCTCAGGTTCCACTGCATCAACTTCCCAGACAGATGTTCGCAGGGCTTATTTGGGGGTCATAACATTATGTTAGCATAGCTGTATGTTAAAAATGGCCGCCTCCACCAGGAGGATGAAACACATCTGTTAATCCTTCCAGTAAACTTCTGTATCTTGATGCTCGCTTCAGTTTTGCGTTACCAGAACGGAGCCACCTTCAGCAGGAAGTTACATCATCACCACACAGCCAAGGCAAAGGCAGGTTTTAAACTAACAGATGGAGGTATTTCACACTTTTTCAAAGGAGGAGATATTCTAAACAAGCTACTGAATAAGTAGGTGTAACCTCTCCTGTGGACTCAGTAGACCCTAACTAATGCACTTAATGCTGCCTTGGATCCGCTGCTACAGATGTTCATGTTCTACTAATACCGAGCCTAGAGAATAAAACTCTGACACTGTTGATGTCAGTGGCCGTCTCTCTTTAAAAACTGAACATGAGGTTATTTTGAGGATTGCTGTGTGGAGGAACAGAACAATGTTAGCTGAGTATCAGCTGCTTTTCCTTATTCGCCTCTGACCTGTTTGTTCCTCCAGCAGAGGTGTGTGAAGTGGACTGTGGGAACCATGGCGTGTGCTACGGCGGCGTGTGTCGCTGCGAGGAGGGCTGGACCGGAAGCGTGTGCGATCAGAAGGCCTGCCACCCGCTGTGCACCAAGAACGGCGTGTGTAAAGATGGGAAGTGTGAGTGTGACCAAGGATGGACGGGGGAGCACTGCAACATTGGTGAGTGGATTCACTGTTTCTAGGTTAACGAGGGAACATGTTCTTCATGGAGGATCACAGAGCTCCTCTCTAATGTCACATGTTCTGCTTGTACAGCTGCAGAGTGAATTTAACACAACTCTGTGAAAAGGTGTTTGCTAACTTGCTTATTTCACTATCATAAACAGACGTGATCTTTAACAAAGTTCTCCAGATGTTCCTCAGGGTTTTTCCTATTTTTTCAGTGACTTTGATGTTCAAATATTAAATCCTGAGGTTCTTCCAGTAACAGACTCGTGGATGACTGCTTTTTTGTTTCTTGTCTGTTCTTAATTTAATTCAGGGGTGTTTACCATGTGATCATTTATTCAAAATGTAAAGGTGATATAAAGGTCGACTGGCCGGGATTTGAACCAGCGACGGCCATGTCAAGCACTGAAGCCTCCATACATGGTTGCATACTTAACCACTACACCAAAAATTACAAAATTGCATTTATAAAAAACTACAATAAAACTGAATACTTCAGGCCATTTTATGCCATTTTGTTTTTGTCCATTTATATGCAGATTTGTGAGGCCTTTTAGATCACCAGTACATGATTTATTAATCCTTTTACTAGAGAGTTCTGACTGCTTTGCTTGATTCATTCATTCATTGTATGATTAGCGTCCTGTGAACAGATTTTGATTAAAATCCCTGATTTGAAAGATGCCTTGATTGTGGTGAACTCAGTTATTTCATGGATTTAAAAGGAAAAAGTAGTTTTTCTTTATGATGCCAGGATATTGGATAACTTTTACCTCATTAGATAAATTTAGAGTTTAATTTTGTGTGACTGATTGGTAAAAGCAGATTGGATCTGTTAGAGCCTGTGTTGTTTTTTACTAAACTATAAGCCCTTCAATAAAAGCAGCTCTCAGTTATAGAGCCACATTCATGAGAGACCTTTTATTGATTTAAATAGTGAATTATGTTTCCAGTAGAACTATTTCTGTTGCTGTGGTCATTCAGCAGTGAAACATCTGGTTTCTAGGGTCTGAAAACATTTTACTGAAGGTTTCTGTGGAGAGCTTTTCATGTCAGTGTGTCCAGCTGAGCTAACCCAGTAACAAACAGTTCATTTGTTTAGTCCAAGTTTTTATCAGCCTGATCCACCCTCATATTATAGACCCTGCCTTTCTTTTTTTTCAGACCTGCCCACATGGTTTGCACTTTGATCTGTAGAGTTTTCTCTCCATCTGTTTCCTCCTCTGAGCTTCTTTTCCACAGTAACTCCCAGCTCCCAAGCATGAATCCTCTCTTCTTCTCTGTCAGGTCACTGCTGAGCCAGGCTTTATTTTTTATTCCAAGAGTCTTATGAAATTCACATGACATCCATGTTACCTCCATATTCCCCTTTCATAGTCCACCTAATTCATTTTCTTTTTACCTCCATCCAAAAAGGAGCAAAGTACATGATGTCCATCTGACTTAGCCACTGTTTGGCAAATTTAGATATGAAACTGTGTCAGGTAACCAAAGAACAGATCTGCATTTGTGCTGTTTCCCTTGGCCGAGGTGTTCAAACGTACTGCAAGTGCATAAATGCACAGCAAATATACAATTTAAAAGACACTGCAAACACAAAAGGGAGACTGACCAGAAAAACATAAAAGAGAAATGCTACAATCAAAGAAAATAGAGAGCAGCAAGGTGCAAAAGCACTGCAAATCCAAAACCTGCTGCAAACACATAAATAATGCTAACACCCACTAACACTCAAGAGACATGGAAATAAATAATGCTGCAAGTAGCAGAAACAGCTGCAAGTTAAGAAAAGCTGCAGACTCACCCTGGATGACAGTGATACTCCAGACCACTAGGGGGAGACGATCACCAACTCATATGGAGCCAGACCCTTTAGAAAAACAGCAGTATATTTAGAGAAATTAGGTGCTTAAAACGCTCCATGTCCAGTGACATCATCACTTTGGGTTAGCGGTGATGCTGTCACCATTGGACGTCCCTACCCTGTGCTCAGTGGTGTCACGTTAAGTAGCGGATTGACACCGCTTTGTTGTTCTCACTGTAAGCCAATTGCAGCCGAGCCATTTGAAGGCGTCACTAGCCGAGTTGTTTCACAGTGGGCCAGTGGGAAAAGTAGTAATAATGTTGTTCATGGCCTCATCACCCTCTAGTGGTCAGGAGCAGTTTTGTTGTTTCCAGCTTTTCTTTACCTGCAGTTGTTTTCACTACTGGCTCCTCTTTCTGTTTACATGTGATCTGTGGCCACAATAGGTGTGGATGAGAAGAAAATGTATTATATAGAAGAGAAGAAAACATATTGTTTAAATGATACATGTCTGATTCTGTTGCAAAAAATTTATGAATGCATAGAAAACTAGCAAAAAAGTGTCTGAAACTTCTGCGATTAATGTTTAAGATACATTTAGTAACTTAAACTTAAAATTTAGGATGAATACATTTAGGAAACATTTCTGCTTTTTTTCTGTTTGATGACTCTGCATTAGAGTTTAAAATAGTAGTTTAGTTTTTCTGGTGCTTTCTCTGTTTAAGATCTGGAGACAGCTGTGAGGAATTATACATTTGTCACTTTTGTCCTTGTGTTTGTGCTGGAGGGTTTATTTTAGACTGAAGGAAGGACAACTGCTGTCTACTAAAGGAGTTCAAACTATTCGCTCTGGCTGGATTTAAAGAACCAGCCTAAGATTAGAGCTTTTTGCTTTCTGAATACGCAAAAAAAGGAGCTGAAAGTGATGAGTAACTGAAGATAACATGATGGCAGTAAAGTCAGAGGAGGGTCCAAACTGACAAAATGTGTCTCCTTAGTGGAGAGAGCATTTAGGTAGAGTTTATATTGTTAAAAGGAAATGAATGAATTAAATTAATCAGCTCCTTTGTGGTGCTGGTTAGATTTATCCAGCTTCATTCCAGTCCTCTGAGACTCTAACCTGCTTCTGTTTACTATCTGATGGAAAATGTGAAATCGCTCTGACATTGTTCACGTTCATGGTCAGCTTGAAAAATAACCCAGCTGACGTACTTTTATTTTCCTTGTCTAATGGTTTTTTTCTGACACTTTTATCTGTTGGAAAAGAAAAGAAATGAATAATTTTGTGTGACTGAATGTTTGGTTTCTTTAAGTTCTTTTCCTTTTTTAACTCTATAACCCTGAAACTAAAATCTCTTTTTTTTTCCTGTTTCTGAACTAAACACGTTGTTTCTATCTGTCTTCTCTTCTTGTCCACTTGTTCCTTCATAAAGCTCACAATCCGGACATTAGAGTAAAAGGTACTGTACTCTTTTCTCGTCTTTACTTCATCGTAAGCTGTTTTTATGCCTCCATACTTTGCTTTTCTTTGAATGTACCCTGGAGCTGTGGCTTTTTCATGGGTTATTTCTTTATGGTTTTAAGTTTTGGTATCCAGAATATGCTGAGTTTTGCTTTCATCATTTTCATTTTGTCTCTTATGTTTTGTTTTTTATATTACGGGCCTGAACTGACATGACCACGCTTTGTTTTTTAGTCCATATAGCTGCTTTTTAATGTAGCATTTCTTTCTTCATTTTTCTAACGCTGAATAGTAAAGCTCATTATCCATCAACATCTCAAACCTCCTAAGCATAACCTGCACTATATCAGCAGTAGGTTCATTTTTTTCCGAGGGGTTCTAGATTCAGTGTCTGGATCCAATAATGCTGAATGTTGGATTGATCCGTTGTTCTCCTCACTGAGCCACACATAGATTTTATAATTAATCATCTCGTCACAGATCAACATTAAAGAGCACGAAGGGAATTTATTTGATTATTGTTGTAAACAAAAACATGTTTTTGATTGGAAATCTGATAAATTTGTAAACTCCAATCCTGAAAAAAACCTTGAAAAACTTCTTTGTCCAAAAAAGTTTTCCAGACTAATTTAGCTGATTTCTCTGATCTTTTTTAAAAATCTGTTTGTCATCATTTATTTATTCAAATTTTATTTTTTTAAACTTTCTTTTTCTTGAAAGATTTTTGCTGATTTCTTTATTTTTGAATTTATTTTTATTTTTTTTTTTTTTTTTTTTTTACAGATTTCATTCTGTTCAGTTTGTGTTTCACATTTTCTTCAAGCCCAAGACAAACCCAATAGAAATAGAAATCTAATTCTGTTCTGCTTCTCTAAGAGTAAAGAGATATAAACTGGAAAAAAAAAAAACACAATTTAAAAATAAATTTGAAACTATTTATTAAGAAAATGAAAAAAAAATCTTAACTTTTTTTGACAAAACAAAATTTTTAAAAACTAAAATCATTCAAAATAAATTCTCAAAATTAAATCTGAAAAACCAGCAAAGTTAGTTTTAAAACCTTTTTTATTTTAATCAAGAAGCTTTTCAACATTTGATTTCTAGAAGGCATTTCTGTTTATTTCTAATTTCCATTCACAGCAGAAATGGCACAAAGATCTAATACCTACCGACCTGTTCTTTGAACATTGAAGTAATCATGGTTTTATTTCTGGATTATGATTCATAGTTTATTACTTTTAATCACTTTTAAACGTCTTCAGAACGTTTCATCCAGATGTTCTGTATTTAAGGTTGTTTCTGCTCATTTTAAAGACAGATAAAGACAGATCCTTTACACAACACATGAAACTCTAACTAACTTTGAAACAGATATGGGATTTTAAGGAGCTGCTGAAACCATTATTCTACATTCAAAGGGGCTTTGACTGAAATATTTTGTAAATAAATGACTATATCACTATCAGATACAATCCTTAGATTCATACATAAAACAGTTTTTATGTTTACATGGCTGAGAAACGCACAGTAACCATGCGAGTAATGTTTTTATTCTTGCAGAGCAGCAACAGTGGACTAAGTTAAACTAGCTGCTGCTGTCACCTCTGTGGTTTTATTGGAGTTTAAATGGTTTGAAGAGCCCCTGGCCCCCATCACAGCAAACCCCAGTTGTAGCCATTCAATGATCAGTCCTCTGGTGAAGAGGAGCAGGCCACACTTTAGCTTTAAGAAAAACACAGGAGTTAAAGTTTGCTATTTTACTGAGTCCAAATGTTTAGATTTCTCTGTCTTGTTACAAATTTCTAAAACATGTTGAAAGCATTTCCAAGTTCTTTATGCTTCCTGGATGGAGGTTACATTCAGATAAACAGGTTTTATAAAGCTGCATTGAGAAAACAGTCTGATCCATAAATCAACTAACAGCTGTGATGGAGGCAAATCCTTTTACCATCCATCTTTTGCTGTGGTTTCTAGCGTTATCTTTCTTGAATTCATTTAATGTCTATTTAATAGTTCCACTGAGATTTTAAAAAGAGCATATTTTTAAGGGAGATCTGTTCCAGAAACAACAAACGAAACACAACAGTAGAATTAAAGCAGCAGATTAAGACGAGCGCAGGTTATTGAATCAGCCTCAATGACTTTTAGTCTGGAAGTAAAAGCATTCAGAGTAACAGGTCAGTTGATTTAAAGTTTTCTGAAGTTCCAGGATAAACAAAAGCTTCCTTCCTCAATCCAGTATGAGCAAAAACGACAGACGGAAGCATAAAAGGTAAAAGAATCAACATTTCTCAATGAACAGGCAGAAGCAGTCCAACTAATACCTTATATCTAACCAACGGGAATCCCTTTATGCAGACCATGAATCACATCGCTGTGACGACACCTTTTGGTTAGGAATCAATGTAATGAGTTAGTAAAGACTGACAGAGTCAAACAACTTAAGACTTGGGAAAGAAGCAGGCATATGAAAACAATCTCTGTAATCCAATAAAGACTTAAAAGTTGCACCAACAAACATTTTAGCAGCTCATGAAAAACACAACTAGTTTTGAACATAAAAACGCAGCCTTAGTTTTTTAGCCTTTTTAAAAAAAGAAATCCACATAGGGATTTTATTTCCCCCACAGGACATTGAGGCCCCTAGAATAATAATAAATCAGTTTAGTTTTATCCATATTAAGCATCAGTTTCAGATTAAACAAAGAGGACTGAATAGCAGCAACGGATTTCTACAAGAATCCAGTTGTCTCAGTAAGAGCAGATCCCCTGCAATAAAAAACTGTATCATCTGCATATAAATGCAAGTTTGCATCAGACACGCTCCGTCCCAATGTATGAACACATGCAGTCATAGTATCCACATTCTGTTTTATTTTAAAATAATTATCAAACCAATTAACATCCTGCTCTGAAACTTCAGTACCAAAGTCGACCATCAAAGTTTTTCCGGTTCACAGCATCAAATGTGTTTCTTAAATCTCTTAAAAGCAACAAAGCATTTTTCAACAATAATGTCATTAACAGAGCTGTTATCTAGCTTTGGTTTAATCACTGAACAGCCTAAAGTTGCACAGTATATAAGTAATATGTAGTCATCATAATGTCCGTATCATGTCCGTATTCAGGAAAGCGATAGTTGATGATTGAATCATTTCATACAAATCATTAAATTATTCTAGTGAATATTTAGCCCAATTTTGCTGATTCTAACATCAACCTTTATTAATCCAAAGCTGCAACTGAGTGGAATAAATTTGTTTGAAAAAAACAACATTTAAGCGTCTTCATTTAAAGCAACTGAGCGTTTCAGTGCTTTTACAGTTTCCCAGGAGTTTAATTTAAGGTTAGTGGAGCATAGCAACTAAAAGTTTCTTGGTTCTGGTTCTGCAGAGTAGATTTGATCCAGTAGACCTGAGAGGTCTGGCTGTTGATCCACTGACTGATGTATTTTTACTGACTATAATCTCTGTAAGGTATTTTGGAGCTCAGCTGTTCAGTGGTTTCTAGACTGACAGAAGGATTTTAAAGTCTGTTCTCTCAGATACAGGGAGCCAGTGGAAGGACCTTAGAACTGGGCTGATGTTTTTTTAGTTCTAGTGAGGATGCAGGCAGCAGCATTCTGGATCAGCAGGAATGAGTTCTTCAACATTAGTCCTTTAATCCTGGAGATGTTCTTCAGGTTGTAGCAGCTCCACTCTGTTCTTTTTTTATGAAGGTTCAGCTCT
>JAUZNJ010049212.1:0-31093 GCA_034780135.1 Jordanella pulchra
GAAAGAAAGAAAGAAAGAAAGAAAGAAAGAAAGAAAGAAAGAAAGAAAGAAAGAAAGAAAGAAAGAAAGAAAGCAAGAAAGCAAGAAAGAAAGAAAGAAAGAAAGAAAGAAAGAAAGAAAGAAAGAAAGACGTGAGTAACACAAGTTTTGGGTGAGGAAAATCTCCCAAAAAATTGTGTAACCTAAACCTACTCAGTGATGTAACAAGATATGGAAAATGATCTAAGGTACCTCTTGATTTCAGAAGTTAAATAAAACAGAATAATGATTTATTATGCAAATAGATAGACAGGATCCAAGGCAGTGAAGAAATACTACCATGTATCTGTTTCCTGTATTTGAAGTAGAAGTGAATTTGCTCACTTTGAGCAATTTTATAGGACATTTTAGAGGCTTTAAAAATGTAACCTTTCAAAGTTTTGTTTTTTATATCTGAAACCAGCTTATATTTAGATGTATCATTACAAGAATAAACAAAGAGAATAGCCCCACAAACCAGTGCAGGGAAAGTTACTTTAAAAAGGTAATGCAGTTACTAGTTACTTCACCCAAAAAGTAACTCAGTTGCTAACTCAGTTACTCGTCAGGTTTCAACCTGCTATAAAATAGAAATAACACAGAAAAATAATGCTTTCCAAGAAATTTAACAAAATTGAATTACAATTTTGTGATAAAATGTACTGGGATCCTGGTTCCAGAAAAAAAGACACAAGAAAACAGGAAGACTGTATATCAGTATGTCGGTGTAAAGAAATAACATTCAGTCATTTGTTATTCAAATGAATTTTAAAAAACAGTAAAGAAGAAAAATCAAAATATTGATAAACTGACCCAGCCATCTGTCAGTCAGTGTTGTTGGTGGAGATATAATGAAAGGTGCTGAATTAAATTAGAGCTTGTTGTAACTGACTTGGATGAAGTCATGATTCCTGGACATATTGAGCAAATTAAAATAGGTTTTTGCCTTTGCCTTCAGCGAGGACTTTCTCTTTAAGAACGTTGTTGTTGAATCTGCAGATCTCTCCCCCATCAAAGTTTTTTCGTCTGTGTGAGGAACCTTTGCATGTAGAACAATCACCCACATCACATCCCCTCAGTCAGTCAGCTTCATACATGCCTCTACCTCAGCTCCTGCTTCGTCTCTTCACTTAAAGCCATCTCTCGCCTCAGCAGACAGAGAGAGTGAGCTTCTGAAAAGATTAATCAAGTTGAGTGGTGTCAGGATTTTGACAAAAGTGAACCATGGAAGCACTAAAAAAAAAAACAAAGTCCACTTTGGTTCAATTCTTAACTGGGGGATAGTGACCTTTGGATTACCAAACAATAATCTTTAATATCTCTGAAACAAAAGTAGCACAAATGGTAATTCTAACTACACAAACCCACACTAATGAAGCACTAACCATTAAGTCTATTTGTTGATTTTTTTTTTTTCACCTGTTCAGCTTCATTTAGCTCAGCTGCACTGGTGGTCAATTAACTGTGCACAGTGCGCATGTGTACTAATAAGCATGGTCAGCATTATATGAGCTTGTGGTGAACAAAAAGTCGTGACCCCCATGCACCATGAAACATAATATGCGCTCGTGGTTCACTTTTGTCATAATCCTGCCGCCACAGAGATAAAGTAACATTCACGTTAGATTGCAAATAATTGACTGTGTTACCAAAACAAGAAAAATATTTAATTAACATTCCCTCTAATATTATCTATGAGTGCTTTTTTAAATTTTCTATCTATATGAAAGTATTGACTCAGGCCGTCACACTCCTGCAGGGCTACACAGTGCCTGGGTGAGAGGGGTTTAGTACTATTAGTGAATGTTTGGCATAAAGGCCAGACTCCTTTAGACTCAAGGTGTATTCAACATTTTATTGTTTCTTCAACTGTCTGTAACTTTGATTAAACTGTATATGAAGACCTTCACAGCTCTTTGCAAACTTTAAGTTAGAAAAACCTTGTCTAGAACAGAAAGGGCAAGAACATCAAGCTGTGTCAGTTATTATGATTGTCTTGTTGTCGTCTTTGCAAAGACAAATAAAGTCCCGACTGAATGATTACAATCAGTCACTTTTATTTAACTGATTGGATTTATTCAATCCCATCAGCTCACTCAGCAGTAATACCGATCAGAAACCAATTAGTTTTGTCCGTGATTTCGTTACCTTATCTGCATGTTGAGGTACTTTTAGTATCAAGCTAAATTAAAAACCACAAATATGTATTGGTATATAGTCAAATACTTTAAATATTTTAACACTAATATTAACGTTATAATTTTCTGAACATTTTTACTGTTCAATGTGTTTTTAAAGATGGCTGCTGTTCTAAGTTTGACAGAAAGGCATTTAAAAGACTATTGCTGTGTTGAAGAGATTAGAAAAATGCTCCAATCTGAATATTTATCAACACTTAGCTGCATGATTGTTATTTCTTTCATGAGGATGGCATCAGCTACATGTGCAGATTGCTGGGTCGCAAAATTCAGCACTGCACAGAACAGAGCCATGCCTTGACCTTCACACAGATAATCTGTATATATTCCTGCATTTAGTAGGGGATGCTGATCCTTCCCCAGCCGCATAAGAATGAAGTTCATCAAGGAGGGATTCTATAATACTGTAAGTAAGATTAATTAGGCTACACGTCATTAAAAAAAGCTTTGTAATAAATGGAATAGTTTTTTTCATTATCATCTTCTTATCCCTTCAGCACAAGCAATAGACTATTAAAGACCCCTTTGTCAAACTTTGAAAAACAGCCGTCTTAAAAAGCACATCCAGCACTAACAATGCCCACATAGAAATTATAAAGGTAATAATGGATTAAGCTACCATGATAATGATAAAAGTACTTCAGTATATAACAATATATATTAGTGGTTTTTAATATAGGCTGATAGAATATGCTACAACATGGAGATAAGGTAACAGAATCTCAGACAAAAAACAAAGTGTTTTCTGATCGCTGTCAGCGCTAACTATGCAGCTAAGGCACCAGGTTTGAGTAACCCTGGTTGTTGGGAGCAGGCAAGCTGCATAGAATAAATCACAGTGGTTAATGTTTTTAATGTTTATTTGCTTTTACTATGGTTTTATTTTTCTTCTATTCTGTTGTCTATGTTTCTTTTACCCAAGAGCTTATGACCCTGATGAACATGGAAAGCCAAAGTAGAACCTTATCTAAAAACAAAAGATTTATTCACTTAAACCCATTATCTTTATTTTTTGTCTGCAAAAGACTCAACCTAGTTTAATAATGACATGTATTTGTTGCAATTATGTAAGTAAATAACAGACAGTGCAACCTTGAATATATCAGGTTTATATAAAAGGTTTGTGTGGACATTGAACTAATTAACCCTTTTACCTTATTATCTTATCAGTGAAACTTTCAGACATCATTGTGATAATAGTTTACATCAGTAACTCTGCCCTCTGTCAATGATCATGTGAGATAATGATCTCTGTTATATAATGTTGTGTCATGACTGCAAATCTAGGGGCACCAGTCTCTGCTCTTCTAGTCCAATCACTTCCGTAATTTCCACTGTATTCCACTCACCTAATATTTACTATTAATACAGAGCAGGGGAAAAGATTGTCCCACTCACTAAAAACACATGGTACAGTAGAACCAATCAAAATGTTTCTGTTGGTCATTTTGATGTAAAACTCATGCCACATATTGATATCCAAAGAAAATTACAATCATACATTATCATTACAATCATAATAAAATCCTAAACACAAAAAGAAAATAAGTTAAAAACCAAGACTAGAACCAGAAAAAAAAGCTGAAGTCTGTCAGTATTCAGAAAGAAATCGTTCTCCCACCAGTGACTACTGATATGCTTGTCTTGTAAGGCAGAAAAGCATCATAACCTTGAAGTGGAAAGCTATTTAGTTCATCAAACACCAGCCTTTTTGTCAGCTGCGCATTCCAAAATTCCTGACAGACAATTCGAAAGAATAGTCAAGGAAGTCATTTAAGCCTGAAAAACAACTCGAAAAGCTTCAAAAGACATAGAAGTACCAAAGTACCCTGTAGAGTTTTTCCATGAAAGAAATAAAAAAATACACCACACCACTGAAATTGTCCCTTTGCATACTTACTGTTCAAAACTGCACTGCAGAAAAAGACTACATGTATTGAAGTTGATTTAACTATCACAGAACACTTGGAAAGGTCAACAAAATAAAGGGAAAGTATATTCTAGTCACTAGACTGTAATTAGACATTATGAATGTCAAGATGTTTGGAGGAAGACATACAGTGCACATCCTCCTTAATATACATATAACGCCATCAAATAGGCTTTGGTTATGGTATGCGGCTAACTTTCAGCAAATACTGGACAACAAAATGGAGAAACAAAATAATCCAACTATAGTGGCCTATTAAACTTTAAATTAAAAACTCTACAGAGCAAAAATAGACATCAGATTGTGCAGGACCTTTAAGGGCTATAAACTGAAAGAATGAGCAATGCCTGAGCAATTATACCTCTGCCATTCTACCTTTAACCCATAGCTTAGTTTGTGGCATTTGTATGTGAAAGCTACTTAGGGTGTTATTGACTTCTGACCTACATTTCTTGTCAACAAAACAGTTAAATTTATAATTATAGCAACAACACTAATATGTTTGATATCTATTTTTCTCTGCTGTAGCAGACAATTGAAGAATGAGAAAACATATTTGAGAAAAACTGATTTAAAAATACTCTGCATACAACTGAATACATTACATGACATACGAATCCTCACACAATATGAATACTAATGGGAATGAAGTGCCGAATAACAAAGAAAATTTGAATATCTATGGGAATGTTAAAAAAAAAGCTAAAAAGGACAATGGGTTGAGGCAAGGACAGTAACAAAAGGAAAAAGGATACCGTGTGCAAAGCCACAATGTAAAAAAATCTGAAGGGTCTTGGAATAATATTTCACAGCATAACAACACAAAGGGACAGTAGAAACTTTTTTTGTGTGTGAATATGACTCAGACCTTCTCTCTTTTCATCTTTCTATACACCACTATAAGAATCTCAACCATTGACTTTCAGATCACGCCTTCCATCCCTTCACATCAACACCTGGAACTCCAGCAATGTCCTCCTCCTCCTATCTTGTCTTTCTCAAATAGATTTTTCAATCCTCTTCCTCACAGCTGGACATAGTCTCTCTATTTTATCCCTAATCTCTACATAGCAGCTGTCCAGGGGAGAAGGTAATGTTAGATGAAAGCAAGAGCCCCCTGGCCCTGGTTCTGAAACAGCCAGCTGACTGAATATATGAAGACTAGATCCTTCAAGCTATTCTACCCATTTTTAATGTAAGACTGGGTCTGGTCCCGTGGAAAGCCCCACACAAGAAAGAACAGGTATGATGATTGGAGTTTCTATTTTAGTCATGGAAAACCTATCACTGTCACCCTTCATTTCTGTGTAAATACTATAATAATGTGTTTTTGTAATCAAAGTTTCTCTCATACTGACCCATACATACTTCATGGGAGGTGCTAGTACTTCCTACCTTCTGTTTTCATTCTATACATACTAACTAGGTAGCAACAGCAAATGTTCTCTTATCATACAGCAAATATTTATCAGATGAGAGGAACTGAAATCCATGATGGCCATGAATTATTTTTTCACAGTGAATGGACTGCACACAAAGACACAATCATTGTTTAAACTTTATTTTTCCATATGTATCTTGACAAGATTGGTCTTCTTTTGTCAGATTTGCAAGCTGCTATTTTTCACACACACACATCCTTTCAGTTTAGCCACAAGTTATCTATGCGATTAAGACCAGGGCTTTACGACTTCCTCGTTGTAACAATAAATTTGCTCTGATCTGTGTTGTGCCTCCTTTTGCAAAACACCATACAACATAATAAAGCCATCCTCTTGGTTAACAGGGAAAGTATGTTTAAGCTGTGAAAATGTGCTAGTGCATTTGTAAACCACGTTTTTGAGGTCATGTTACTGTGGACAGCAACACTTATAAACTAGCTAACATCTTCACAATGCCTTATGTGCATATGTCGCTAGTTCAAACATTCATGATTATACTCTGTTTTGATCAGAATGATAGATAGGCATTGTTGTTCATGTTTGCTTACTATTGTAGAATATAAGCATCATTGGACATCTAACAATGAACCAAACTACTGAAAGTCCGCTCTCATCCTAACATCTTTCCAGATTGCTTTTTTCCAAGTTGTCATGCAGTCCTTTTCTTTTTTACAATATATGCATATGTTTACAAGAGTAAGAAATTATTATGGACCTACTTACTTGATGTGAAAAAAAGAAAGTGAAACAGATGGTTACCATGGCTAGCTCAAATCTCTCCTCTGGTTTCTACTGAGCAGGAAGTTGAGACAAGGTAACATAGAGGACAATGTTACAACCTGCATAGCAGGGGTTCTGAGGAATTCCCTCAGAATCACAGTGATCCACTCACACCGTAGGAGTCTTACAGAAGTACATTAGCATTACAACTATTGGAATTAGAAAGTTTTTTCACTGTCAATACATCGAAAGAACTCTTTAGTAAACCAGATGGGCTTTAGGAAGCTTTTCAAACGTGTGGGGGATGCTGTTAATCTTTGGGTGTCATCTTTGAATTTCAGTGGCTCTATTTAATTCAATTTGGTTTATTTATATAGAGCCAATTCACAACACATGACATCTCAAGGCAATTTACAGAGCTAATTCAATCGGATCACACAATCAAATTGGTTAAAGGCTGATTGAAATTATTATATTATGGTAAGAAAGATTCATCACAGGTGAAAACCTTTATTACCACTGTCAGTCCTCACAGATATTCACATCCCAACAAATATGAATATGAGATTCAAGGAATGTGTTGCTTGGAGAAATAAAAAGGGGCTCCATCTCTGATTCTAAAATAAAAATGGTGGCGTTAGTTAGACTTTCAAAAGTAACATCAGCAACTTCTAGACTTATCAGGATTTTTTTTTTTGTACATATGAGTAGAAGTTCAATCAAAATGAACAATACACTGTTAGTTCAAAATCAAAAACAGCATATCCTCTCAATCACCCCATATTAAACAGTAAGCATACTGGCAGGAGATTAGGATGGTAAATGGGGTTTGTTTATGTTTAGATCATTAAGTTGGCCATAAGCTACTCAGTATATCAAATAATCCAGAACAAAAATTTCAGAAAATCAGTCGGACAACAAGTGCTGTAACTAAGAATCTGTTTGTTACCAAAGTCCACAGCACCATCTATCAGATCAATAATGAACAATTAAATTTTGATAATCTAACAACTCCCTCCAACCCCATCAGTCAGATTCACAATTGTAGCTTGTGTAAAAATCACTTTGAAGCTGTAGAATCGTTATTTGCCCAAGACTTGCATACCCAGAACTGCAGCCACACTGTCCTGGATTTTGATTAGCTCTCCTGCTTGGGGATGTCCCCAAGCTGTCAGCTATGACAGAACACCACACACTAGCTAGAAACCCAGATTTTAGCTCACGCTAGCCATGTAACTTTAAAGCATGTAATCAGATTCAATCTAATCAAGTTGTGATTAATTCATACAAACAACCAGAACAGTATGACAAAAAAAACTCACATTAAAGGATATACTTTCTCACGTCAAAAACACCTTTTGTCTCATAAATTTAAAAGGTAATCTTGAATGTGTCTTTGGGAGCAACTGAGCTTGTGCAGTATCAATGTAAGCAATTTGGCATGATTCTGATTAGAGAAAAAAAGGCTTGTCTCCTGTCTCCTCTACTGGTGTAAAAGCTTTTATCATTTTCATATTGATTACAACGATACATTCACTGCCATGAAAACTTATTAAGGAATGAGCTACTCATTTTGAGCAATTGAGATGCCTTTGCAGATTATCACCCAGGCTTTGTAGTTTGTAATAATTGGTTTGACAAATGTATTAACTGTTGTACAAATGTAAATTGTGAAAAAAAATGTAAGCTTCAAAATGGCATATCATTATTTGGTATATTACGATGCCTTGATAGAGTTCTCGTTGTACAATAATCTTCCTTTTTCTAGATGCTGAACTGCAGAGACTTCTTTTCCTAATTGGTCTGTGTTTGTGGTGTTCATGTAGCTGTTTGTTCACTTACTTTTTGGGGTAGAGCTCTGAGGTCTTAAGATATTAACTATTAATGATATTAATCATTAAGGAAATTAATATTTTAAACTAAAGAAAATGTCATATCTTGTGTATCCTTTTTATGAAGTCTTTCCCGTGGTGGTGTTTTTTCTTTTTTTGTAATTGAAAAGTTAAGCTTGTATGAATATGTTTAAAAGCCACTGTACATGTTTTTTGCCTTTTATTTGCCTACATCCCTTTTATTTGCTTCTAAGAAAGTCTAGAATTGCATCCAACAGCATCCATACCGGAGGAGGCAGTGCCATTTATATCAATGTACAGTGCAGTGCGCCTTTTCGCTCCCTTACATAAAGTGCACCGGAAGTTGCGTCTTTGTCACTGAACCAATCAACGGCGAGGTTATTAAACGCAGTGGTTTGCAGGTTAAGTCTTTTGGAACGCAGTATTACTCCTTTATATTACCTAACTTGTATTTTTTTTTAATTTATAGATTTTAAAGGGCGTTTTTTGGTGCAGGTGCTTTCTAATAAAGCAGGTAAAGTAAGAACACGGAAGTTACTGCAGCTAGTGTTAGCGATCCTTAGCTAGCTGAGTTAGCTTAACAGACATGACGACCCCAGGTAGCTCACAGAAGCAATTTCAGGGTAGAATGAACTAAACAGAATCTAAAACTATTTATGAAGATACATAGTACAAAAGAAAATTATCGGATTTCGACTCCCTTGTTTTCATATGTCAGTTTTCAACGTTACGCTGTTTGAGTTTAAGCTAGTAGGGTACGATTAGCTTAGTTTCTATATAGAGGACAACATCCGGCCGGCAAACTGGACAAAACATTGGATTTAATGGGCTTTAAATCGGGATTGGCGGGTTCGCTGACCCCACAGAAGAAGATGAAGAAAAGGAAAGAGTTGAACGCATTGATCGGACTCGGGGACAGTAAGCGAAAAAAGACGAAAAAGGGGTCAGGTCACCGACTTCTCCGAACCGAACCACCGGGCTCAGAGTCGGAATCGAGTTCTGAGGATGATGACTTCAACAACTTAAACGGCGTAACTACCTTTGGAAAGTGAGTGATCTACTATTATGTTTTATCAGTTTATGAATATAAGTAGGTTGCATATAGGTCTCAGATAAACAATGTCAAATTAGTGTCCAAATTCCGAAACAAAGATTACACTCTTTTCCAAAAATTACTTCATTGTACTCTTTATACAACACACCACCCTCAAAGAAGTGTCAGTAAAAAAAGATAAATACAATATAAATATATGTTGACTCAGTTTAACTTTAAATTATTGCATTAGACAGAGCCCTTACATGATTTCTTGTTCTGTTACGTTCAAGCAGCAAACCTAAATATACTGCATGGAGATTTTATGCTAGACCAACACAAAGTGGTAGATTTTGATAAATGGGTAGGAAATTACATATTTTTTAAAACTCTATGAAAAATAAAATCTCACAATAATATATTTAGCCTCCTTTGCTATTGTAGTCAGTTAGCCTTTGAAGCTATGCAAGTATTAAATGAAGACCATTTGGTTTTTTTTTTATAAATGCAGCTGTTTGTGAAAGGTTGAGAGGAAGGTGTAGGTGGTTTTACTCAAAAGCATCACTAAGACCAAGAAATACTGCCCAAATCAAACTTTATTTATAAAGCTCTTTTAATACATTTAATGTCGTTCAAAGTGTTTTCCACAGTTAAAAACCCTATTGCTATCCAACATAGAATATATATATAATTTTATAAAAGTTGAGTGATGAAGCTATGGAGAAGTTTGAACTTTAGGTTATACAACTTTGAATATTTCACAGAGCACCGTTAAATGGTTTATCCTAAAACTGAAGTGTTAAAGCATAACTGCCATCTCACCAACACAAGGTCATACAGCTAAAGTGACGGACTAGAAAGCAGATCCACAGTGTGTTTTTCTTATCCTATGAGTGCTTTTAATGTCTTTGTTGTGTTCCGAGATGCATGCCTCAATTTAATTTCATTATGTCTGATTAAAAAAGGTTATTGATTCATAAATTGTGCCATCTACAAGTCTGGGCTTTTTGAAGAAAAGAAGAAAACATTTTTAATCTTTAAGGTAAAAAGACAACATAGTTTCATTGTACTTTTTGTATCATGTCAATAAAAGATGCATTCATTCAAATATGGAAGGAAAGCACATCCTGCCAAGTGGACCTTTTTCATCAGTAAGTAGGAAGATGGTCTAAGTTGATGGGAAATTGGATAGAGCGAAATACAGACAGTCCTGTGAGGAAACCTGATAGAGGCTGTCGAAGTCTAGGTAAACGTTACATTCAGTTTATACTTGTAACCTTACGAAACAGAAATTTGGTCGGTATGAATACTTTTGAAAGCACAGGCTTTAGCAACACATGCTTTAAGAATAGTTTATTGCAAGTATGCTTGTTATTGACACACAGAACCCTCTAACTTTACTTTAATGAATAATATAATAGGAAGTGCAGTTTTAAAGTCTAATGTTACATGTCCTTTCTTTTTAACAGAAGAAGCTACTCGCAGTGCTGCAACGTGTGCTACCCCTTGTTTTTGTTCATCATACTAGCTGCCTGTGTCATGGCTTGTGCTGGACTGATATGGATGCAGATTGCACTGAAAGAAGATTTAGACTCACTGAAGGAAAAGCTGCACAGCAGTAAGTGTCATAAACCAGTCTGGTGATTGTCATAATCACCTTTGTTTTTACACATCTGTTCACATTCTTTCATCTAGCTGAGGTGCTTGTTTTCGTCACTGCTTATAACACTGATCTTTCTTTTTTTGAAGTGGAATCCAGCCAGAAGGCGTCAACGAGTGAAATACTGAAATTAAACGACGATCTGAAAGACAAGGAGAAGAGAATTGAAGAGATTGAAAATGGGGATAAAGGGTTAAGCAGACTCTGGTCTAACCTAACAGAAGTGAATCGTAAGGTCAGTCATGTCTAAAATACTTGTTTTCCTTTAAAAGTGCAGATTTGTAAAGACAACATGAGACCAAAAGATGTTATGTTTATAACAGTGCCTGTGGTTTAGAATCACTGGAGTTATTTGTTTCTATATAAGGTGGTGCAGCAGCTTCCAATGGGATTGTTTTATTCTCTCATAACTAAAGTATAACTCTTGCTCTATTTTGTTTTGACCTCGGGCAGTTTATTGCACTTATTTTTTTCAACATGGTCATTTTTATTACCATTTACAAGTAATTTCCTGCAATGTAATCATTTACAATGTAATTTCCTGCAGTTTTTCAGAGGATTTCATCACACATTTTGCACTTTTAGCTAAACTGTTCTGTTCCAACGCACACAGATCACATTTCTGGATTCAGCTGTTAGCCATTTGAAAACCAGTCTAAAATCCTCTGCTGATATAATGGGCCTTCCAACCACCGTTGAAGAGCTTCAGAAGGTAGTGTCAACAGAAGCCTGAACTTCGATGGTGTTCTCTGAATTCAGTAACCACATGCATCTTTTTTTCTGTCTGTTTTAGAGTGTTGCCACAATTGGCAGCACACTCACAAGTGTACAGCATGACGTAGAAACAATGAGGGCTTCTCTGGAAAATCAGAAGAAAGAGGACGAGTCAAAGAAGGCGATGGTAATTTTGAGCCAGATGCATTCACTGTAGTTTCTCTATCACCAGTTGCTGAGACATCCTTTTTTCCAATTTCTGTGTACTTAAAGTTTTAGTTGATAATTCAATGGACACAAGAATTGTCCTCTTGTATTCTTTTTACTTTTGTTTTTTATGAGAAAACTCACAGAATTAGTGACAAGGAAGTAAAACAACCCCCTAGTGGCAGGGCATTGAACAACACCTTTAATGGCAAATATCGAATGGGTATGAAGAAATTAGAATGACTTTTATGTTTGTGTGTTTTGTGGGTTTTTTTCTGAGCAAAACAAAAAGCAGTAGTGAACTGAATATCTTCTCTTAAGGTGAAGTTGTAGTGTTCAGTCCAATCCCCCTTTTGGCACTAATATCGGAACTATTGCATTTGTGTGCAAAGCTGCAAACTATTGGGGAAAAAGGCAAGGGGCGTTTCATTATACTAGCACCTGTTATTATCTCCAAGGATTAATCTTTCGCCAAGGATTAAAATGAACTAGGAGGCCCTTTTTTGCAAAGGAGTGGCACTTTTAAAGGACATCTTCATATCTTCGTAACGTTTATTTTTGTCACTTAAAGTGGTGAATCTTTAGCTATAGTGGCTGAATGATCTTGATTCCAGGTTACATTGCATTTAAACAAAAGCAATGTCCCAATTTTTAGAATTAAAATAGTCTTGTCCCTTAAACTAAAGTTTTTTTTTTTTCTCATGAGCAAATCAAAAGACTTTTTAATCAGTCCAAAGTATAAAATATCTTTTTTTTTTAATTAATATTTTAGTCATAATATAAATACTGATTTATCCATTGGCACATAAAACAACATTAATGTCAAGTCATTTTATCTTGTAGGCTGGCGACATGGGGTCGCATTTTAATCTTCCTTTTATTCAGTTGCAGCATTTGTTTTGTTAAAAACTGAAGAACACTTACTAACACACATCAAGGCTTGTTGCGTCGATCCTCCAAATCATGGCTTGAATCCAAATGAGAAGCGCTGGTGATCGCTGCCACAGCCAGATTAATAAGTGCGTTAACCCACGCATGTAAGCAGCTTGGCAGTTCTTGTCAAACCCATGTTAAAGGAGACGTTGGGATAAGAGGGTCCTGTCATTCTTTGGATCAGTGCCTTGGCTTTGCATTCATAATACATTAAACAAGTGCCAATCTATTTTGAGAGCAGAGATGCTATGAACTAAAACTAGGTCAGATATCTGAAAGAATGGAAAAATATCATTCTGTTTTGTTTTTTTGTTTGTTTTTTTTTTTTTTTACACAGACAAGATAAAAGAAGAAAATCATAATCATCAAGTATAAAATAAAATCAACATATTTTGTAAATGGAAATTAGGGAAAACAAAAACGGTCCAGAAAAATAACCTTGGTTTGGGAGTAACTGCTGTTTTTTTTTTTTTGTTTTTTTTCTAGCTTTAGTTTTCCATTTTGTTGTGTTTTTTTTATATAGTTTTTATGTTTTTAAAATTCTCTTTTTAAGGTTGAGTTTTTGAGAATTCTTTTCCATTTGCATTTTTAAAACAAATGAAAAAGAACTGTAAACAAATTACTGAAAAAGTCAAATCTGAGAAAACAACAAAGTTAGTTTCCGAAAGTTTTCCAAAGTTTCATTTTGTAATAGATTTTACAAAACGTGTTCTTCGCTTGGAACAATAATCGAGCAAAATTCAACCCATATAACCATCTCATCTGTTTGCTTTCTTATCATTTTAAACCTTTTTGCAAACAGTGGATTTTGCTAAATGAAATTGACAATACAAGTGACTAACTTTATTCCAGGTTAATCAGATGAGCTATATTTATGTGGGGTGTGAACGCTAGAAAACTAAATACTGAATCAAGTCATGTACCAAAAAATGAAGGTTGTGTGTTAATGCATGTAGGCTTTTGTTCTGGAAGTATTTATCAGTCTTCCTTTTTTTATGTAGCCTTTATATGTCAAGTAAATATTGCTTGCCATTTCCTGAACAAATCTTTGTCCAGACTGTGTTTGCACATGTTTTCAACTCTTAATTTCACATATATTTACATCATGTATCATTTTGGCAGGACATCACTGACCTAAGAAGAGCCATGAGTGAGGTCAATAAGACTGAAGAGCAGCACCATGTGTGGACAGATGAGCAGATCCACATTCTTCTGTCTACAGTTGCAGATCTTCATCAAAGAGTGGCCTCATTGGAGAATGGGTCAAAACCCAGCGTGAGTAATAGCCTCATTCTAGGGTGCTTTAAATCATTCCACTGAATTAACAGTGGCTGTATAAGTTGACTGACTTATCGGGATATCAAAATGCATTTTTTTTTTTAAAGAAAATTATTTTATTTGATCAGTCTGTATTATTCAATGAACTTGCATTTTATTTATTAGGTTATTGTCATAACTCAATATAAAAATAAGAATGTATGTATTAAAGCTTCCAAAAGAAAGTCTCATGTCAGTTTCAGAAAGATGGGAGGTTGTTTTTTATTTATTTCGTTTTTTTTTTTGATGATTAACTCTTTTAAAGTTGATTTTAACCATAAACTAGTAAGATGTTAACAGCAAAATACTGAACTTTTAATTCCAGAGTTTGAGTGTCTGAACATACAGTCATTTATTTACCTTCCTACTTCCATCTGATTGCAGTATAAAGATGAAGCGGCTCCACTGGCTGTGAGCAGTCAAAGGCCTTTAACTGAGATGGTGACAGAAACAACACCTCAGGATGTGGAAGGTACTACCAAGGAAAAAGCCAATTCAACTTCCAGACCTTCTTTCACAGTGTTGCTGTTTACCATGACCGTCTAATCCTTCCTTTAACAGATATGTCTGCACCGCTGACAAAGCCACAGATAAGCAGACGTCCTCGCTTCTTAACCCCGAAACGGTCGAGGAGGAATGTCGGTACCAAATGTCCGAGGAAGTTGTCCCTGCCTGGTGTCAGTTCTCTAACAGGTTAACAACACTCATTAGTCTCAATTCATGATGAGTTTTGTTTAATGGAACCAAGCCTGGGTGTGTTCTGCCTGTTTTTATTTGGAAACAAAAAGTTGATGGCATTACATCTAGATTTTGTTTTTTACAAGTACTTCTGTAGTTTTAGCAGGGTAGTAACAATCACTATAAAAAAAATGAACTTTCATTGAATATTTTTCTGAACCCAGATCTTGAAAACATCTACCGGAGAGCAGGAGACGAGCGCGACTACCTCGGACTAACCTACCAAGACCTAAAGAATCAGTTGGGAGCAGCGACTCCCAGTGAACATGCTGTGGCGTGCTTTGATGATGGAGACCGGAGGTACAGCCTGCTGGAGCTCAGAGCTGCTGTGGGTTTGTGAGCTCTGTGTCACTGACAGCGGTGAACAGTATTGAGCACCCAGCGGGGTCTGGGGGGGCTTTGGGGATTCCAGACTCTTATCTATAGTTGCTGCACCTCGGTGAATTGAATATTTATCATTTTGATAGTGGTAAAAGTGGCACTGGTATGCCCTCTCCTCACACCTCACCCAGTACAAGTACATTGTCAGCAAACAAGAATTGCTTAGATTTTAATAGTAAAATATGATCCTTTTAACAAGTTCCTGGACTTACATTATGTTTCTAAACCTGGAACAAGTCCTTTTTTCCCATCCCAAGTCATCAACATGAAGTTATGTAACCAATTGTATTTAATATTCTCTTTTTTTTTTTTTGCTTCTGTGTTTCATCCTGATGTAATGAATTGCTTGTTAAACTATTTAACTAATTAGGTATCAGAAATGTTCCCGTCTACATCAACGCCTGGTTCAGCTCACCTAAAGCTTGTCTATGATTACCGGAGAAGGACTTTTTATGAATGTTTACAAATGACTACTAGAAATGGCATTTTAGAGGCTTTCATTGTGTTTTTGCACAGTTTCCTAACTTCTCTTAAAAAAAAAAAAACACAAGAAAATCTATCAGGAGTAAAATTAGTCTAAACTTTTTCTATGCTCTTTTCTAAGCTAAAAGTAAAGTTAAAAGCTCTGCTTGCCTCCACCTTCAGATTTACAGCTGTGATCCGTCCATCAGTGCATTTATCTGTAGTTTTGTTTTTCTTTTTAGCTTTTCTTATTTCCTGGTGTTTTGCAGATTTGAAGGGCTACAAACTCTTACTAGAATTTTGAATGGTTATTTATGAGGCACATGTAGCAATAAGTGATGTACTGCAGTGGATACAGGCACACCTAGCTCACAGTATGTAAACAAGTAATGTGAGAAACACTGACCATCACTATTTGCATTAATGTATATTTTATTGCATTATAGGTCCTACTTATGTAAGGATTCACACAAAGGTCATGTGGCCTGTTGTGCTCTGTAAAAATGTATTTTCAACCAGTTATGTTCTTAAAGGGGTCTTATTGTTGGAATTTAATTCGATCCTCCATTGCCTTGTTTTTTTCTTAAGTTCTGAACTACTGGTTTTAAACAAAGATGTGCTAAAGAATAATTGATGTAGTTATGGCTTAAAAATCAAACAGAAAATAAATGAAATGTAAGATTTTTCAAATACAGGTACAGCTTGGTAAATTAGAATACTTAGGTAAAATTCTAGTAATTTGAGTAAAAATCAGAAATTCATTATACACAGTGACATATTTCAAGCAGTAGCTTCTACCTTTTAATGATTATTGCTTGAAGCAAATAAAAATCCATAGTTTATTTTTCCCAAATATATTTACCATAGATCATGACCCTAATGACAAAAAAAAAACACTAGAGGGATTTTGTAATTGGTATACCACAAAAATATGTCCATATAGTGTAAAGTTTTCACTCAACACATGATCTGGTAGCGTGTTGACAATCTGAAGGAGGGAATGCTGTGATATTGGCTTAGCTTAGGTTGCTTTCAACATTGGGTCTTTGTGTCTCTCATTTAGTGGTAAGCAATATGGTCTCAAAATTATAGTTTTGTTTTCTTTTTAAAGAAAAACTTTTAATATTCAGATCAGATTCATGTCATCAAGGTGAATGGGTTTAGTCTTTAAAGTGATGTGGAAGGTCAGGGTTTACATACTGGTTGCCTCAGGAAGGGCATTAGGTGTAAAAACATTGCTAGTCTAGGAGTAGGTTGTAATGGCCTGCTGTGGCGACCCATGTAAATAGCAACAGTAGATCTCTGTTTTTAAAACTGTTGGTTTGTTTGTTTGATCTTATTTAAAATATCAACTTCCTGATAAGCTGAATTTTGGGTTTTCCCTAACTGTGAAGAATCTACATGAAGACTTGAAATATATCACTGTGTATTGATTTGAAAACATGCCTACTTTTAATAAAACTCACCTATTTAATCATTTTCATGCAGAAAAACTTATCATATTCGACCAAAAATGGTTGGAATTTAGATACTTTAAGAAGAAAAACAAGGGAGGGAGGTTCTCATCAATTGACAGTCAATAAGGTGAAAATATATGGTCTTTCTTAAATTATTTGTGTTCCCACAAATCATTTATTTAATGGTTTTTGAAGGACTAAGGTTGGCTTTTGTCACTGCCATATGTTTGGGTCCACAGTGCAACTGTAAATACGTTTTTTTGTTTGTTTGTTTTGTTTTTCGTTTAAGCAACAATGAATAAAGTCAGTGAAAGGTTTGTTTTTGTAATAAATTACGAGCCATTGCTTTGTCACTTTTTGATTTTACTTAAGTTTGTTACATGAGTCAAATCTGAAATTTACAAAATATTGTGATTTTAAGCAAAACTATTTACATGCTGCCTGTTTGAAAACAAGATTTATCAAATCGTGACAAAAAAACAAAACACAGTTTACAGTAACTTTAGGCTAGGGCCCCTTTAGCTCTCCAGTCCTGGGACAAAAGCCCCAACAACCCCTCTTCATCCTCGTCCCCCTCCTCGTTGTTTTCTTCAATCTCCATTTTTTCATTCTTCCTGGGAAGATGTTTACTCTTTAACACATCCCTCTTGTCCCTGAGCAGTTCCACCCTTTTATAACACTCGATCTGTTCATCAATCTCGTCGATCTGACGCTCAAGACGTCCTTCTTCGTCGTCCTCTGCCACGATGGCCTCAGACTTTGTGTTCACCTGTCGGATTTCCTTCTGAAACTCTTCCCACTCCTTGTCCATCTGATCCTTTGGGGCGTCAACGTTCCTGACCTTCGCGTCCCTGACCGGATCGTCGAAGAAACCCTCAGGCAGTGCCTCAGCAGTGTTGTCTTTCTTTTCGACGCTCTTCTCTGGGACGTCTGCTTTGAGGATAGATCCTGAGTGGGATATGGCAGGTGTGGGTGGGATAGAGCTGTCAAAGAAATCGGCGGGCAGCTCTTCAGTTGGCTGTGCTGAGGGATTGTGCTCATCGGCGTCTTCATCTTCGTCATCGTTATAAACTCCGGCTAAAAGATTCAATCCTGCAGATTTCTGTGCAGGCGCCTTGTCGGTGGGTTTCGCAAAGAAGTCTCCAGGTAACCCTGACCCAGACTGATCTGCTGTTTTGGGCTTTTTTTGAACAGCTTCATCACTGCCCTGCGTTTTCCTTTTTGACGGCTGACTCTGCGGAACAGCTGGTTGATTCTTTGTTTCTTTCAACTCTGCAACCTTATCTTTATGCTGCTTTCCCAGAACGTGAGTTGGCCACAACAGTTCAGACTTCACTTGCACAGAGCACAAGACACAGCTAAGGTGACCCAAACTGTTGTATTTAGCGAAGGGAGATTCCACACGCTTCTTCTCTGTGTTCTGCCTTTGTTTCTCCCTCATAAGCCGCCGGAGTTCTTCTTGGTTTACGACTTTCTTTCCCTTTTTGGACGCCGACATTCTTGGTGACGAAGCGTGCTAGCTTAACTAGCTACTTACTCCACAAACAGAAACGTTGAGCTTGTTCTTGTTTTCTCTATAATGGTGACATATCTCCTCAGCGCCACCACCCGGGAGGGAGGGTAATTCAGAGATGACCCACGCGACTTCTCCATACTTGGTTCTCTAATCAGGGACGGTTTTGGTGTTGTCGTTCACTGTCAAGAAAAGTTTAGTTTTCTTTCATATTTTTTTCTCATTCCTGGTTATAAAAAAATAAAAAGAAACCCGAGTGTGTATTCTTGTTTTTTTTCTCAATTTTTCAAAGATGAGAAATCTTCTAATGAATTCTAAATGCAGTTCTTCTAACATTAATTTCCACTTGCTGTATGCTAACTAGCAACATCATGGATCTTAACATTTATTCACCGGTGTTTTGCTTTTTGATTTACACTTACTAAAAACAACCACTTCTCCACTTATTTTCACTGCCACTGACCTTTTTAAAATCAGGTTGAACCACAGCCACCTATAGTGTGGCTACAACAGAAAGCGCAGTGCTAAAACTTGTTTTTTTTTCTTCTTTTTTTAAAAACAAAACATGCAGCCGAGCTCCCAGATTGTGCTTCAAATACATCCCATTCAAGCTATGATTTTGAATTCAAAGTCGAATAATATCTTTTCTGGTTTTACTGCATTCTTTAATTCACTATAGTCTGTCTTTCATATTTCTTAAGCAAACATTTCATTTATGGTCCGAAAGAATCGATTCTTTTCATTGACGGTCCAAAGATTTGGAAACAGAGCCAGAAACCCCGCCGCTAGTTCACGTCTGAGCCGACCCAACGTGTGATCTCGCGAGGTTTACTGGCGGCTGGCAGTCGCTAACCAGAACGTTAGCTCTGTTGGTTTTTTGTACCAAAGTGTCCACCCATCGTTTGCTGCAAAGGCTGAGCCGATTTCAAGTTAATACGTACATTTAAAGACGATAGAAGACACAACGATGTAGTCGTCTGTAGGTCGTCTTAATTTCTCCCTTTGTGTTTATTTAGTGTGTATGGTTTCTGTTATGTTTAAGGTTAATTTCTTTATTCATCGCCGCGCCCATCGTATTCATTTTTTATTTAGGGCTAGCAAGCTAACGTCTAATAGAAGCTAATGTGGGGTTTCTGTATGTCAGGTGTAACGACATTTGAACTCTGAACAAGCAAAAAAATAAAAACAAGAATACGACTTCGCGAGTGTTTTATTTTATTATATATAAAGGTTTTGGTTTGCTCATTTTTATCTTTACCATTTTGTAGTAGTTACAGTAATCCAATTGACGTACGTTAGCCATAATGACAGGTGAAAAGATACGCACCATGCGGAAGGATCATAATAAAGCGAATAAAAATGAAGCGATAATGGACGCATATGATGAGACCTCCAACGGGACGGTCCCTAATGGTAACAGTAACCGCTTCAAGTCGAACAAGGCTTTTCAGAAATCTGTCAAATCCTCGGCACTACAGGAGCAGCTCAATGCGAACAACATAAACGGCAATACATCGGTTGTGAACGATGACAACAAAAACCCAATCATCCTGACAAATGAGGAGCTGGAGTTTCCTGTTCATGAGTGTGTGTTTAAAGGGGATGTCCGTCGACTCTCATCTCTCATCAGGACCAACAGCATCTCTCAAAAAGACGTGCATGGTTAGCATTTCGCTCTTTTTTTTTTACTGATATGTGTAATTATCTTATTGTCCCAGATTGTATGTGGTGTATTGCATCTAATTAGAACGTGATCAACAATGTTTGTATATCAGTGATTCAGTTATAAGGTTGAAGCTTAAGAGAGTACTGATAGAAAGATAAATGAATTTGTAGTTTATTTTTTGTTTGTTGTGATTGTGGCTTACAGCAAATTAAAAACCTAGAATTTCTGATTGGGTTTTAAAATTTAAATTGTTTATATTTAATAGGACACCACAGTCATTGAAACCTGCCTCTTAACCACAAGTTTTCCTTTCAGTTAACTTTCCATGTAAATGTGTGGAGCACATTGATCACCCAAAGCTTAGACTATATTAGTCCATGTGTCATGAATGTGTATACATAGAATAACTAAAATAAAAAAAAAAGCGCCATGACTAATGCTTTTATGTATCCGTGGGTTGGACATGGACTATTTATTTTCTTTTTTTGTCTTTTCAGGGAACACACCTTTACACCTTGCTGTAATGTTGGGCCAAAAAGGTAAAATAAAAACAAAACAACTATTGATGATAAGGTTTGGAGGTGTTTTTTTTTTTTGTTTTTGTTTTATTGTCTTCCTCCCCACCCCCGTTTTTAATTGCAATATTGCAGTTGCAAAAGACTTCTGTAAAGAAAGTTTGATCAGTTTTCTTATTTCAATTTACACTCCTTTAGAGGAGTGTAAATGTAGGTGAACAACTTTTTATATAGCCTTGAATTATTCAACAATAATATTGCAATTATTCTTCATTTTCATAATAATATCATATTAATACTAAATTAATAATAAACAAGCTCTAGATCTAGAGCGGTTCACATATCACTGCACTGAACAATATCTAATTTTGATGCTATTTGCTTTAAAAAAATGATGAACAAAAAGGATGAACAAAGATGGTCATTGTAGCGGCAGTGCACATCATCCCATGGTTAGAAAAATGTCTCTTTGCGAGGAAACTCTGAGACTTCATTTAAATGATTAGTGGGAACATGGGTTGCTGTTCCCACAGCAACATCGGGCAGGATTTAGGTACGGTAAGAGTTAAAAACAGGGATCTCTATATACTTACTGGCTTAGATCGTGTTAACTGATTTTTCACACCTCTATCCATTGTAGAACTAACCGATCAGCATGGACCAGCACAGAATATGCTGTACATATATACAAGGCTCACATTTATCTCTGTGTTTTTTGTCTTTCAGAGTGTGCTCTTCTCCTTCTGGCCCACAATGCCCCGGTTAAAATAAAAAATGCACAGGGATGGAGCCCCCTTGCTGAGGCCATCAGCTACGGTGATAGACAGATGAGTAAGTTGTAGCAGCACAGCTCTGAGGAGTTTAATATGTGACATTATGCTAATTTCACCGCCATTTCTGCTACATGTTATGACATTTGGAATCCAAGCTTTGGATCTGACTGTTGATGTCTCTCACTTATGCATTGGCAGCAGAAATGCGATGTGTCTGAACTGTGCTGAAGGGAAATCATATTTCGTTACATTTCAGCTACCTCTGAGTAGCGCAAATATTTCCTACTTTTTCACCCAGAATAAAGTTAATTTCAGTTTTAGATTTGCCCCTTTTTCTGGTTTATGGATGCAGCACAGCTGCTGTGTTGGTTTTTGTTGGGGCCATTTAAAGAATTAAAAACAAACATTTAATCATGGCATTGCTCTGATGTCTGCTTCAAAAAGCTAGAGGATTTGATGTTTCTTGGAGCACTTGTCATCCAGATTGGATGGGAAGCAGTTCGTGCTCTGACTTATAATATGAGGCGGCCCTGACGGACTAATCACTACCCTGCTCAGTGAGGCTGCTGTTTTTAAGTTCAGTGTCTAGTAAAACAGCATCATCAAAAAACAAGAGCTTGTGTTGACTTTGTTCCTTGCTTAAAGGTGCTGATCATTTATTATAATCCAGATAAAAGACAAACATGGAGTAACTGACTTGAATCCATAATTGTCACTTTTTGCTACTGTCTTTAGGTAATTCTTCCGGCTGGGTAGATGGTAAAACTGATTTATCGGCAGCCTCTGCTTTCACGTCTTGTGTCGGAGGCTTTAAAACCGGGTATTTTCACAAATGACCCCAAACTTTGTTAGTATGCATCTCAGCTACTGCTGCTTGTCATGGCAACCTGGCTGAGGAGAGGATCTGGGACCAGAAGCTTGGCTTTGAGAAGGTCGCATCTCTCATGAGGGGGCAGCCGTGAGGTTTAGAGGGAGGGCTATCATCTGCGAGGGTGTGGAAGGTCATACAGTGATTGAATATCAGTAGATTAATCCCAGAAAATGGGTACAGCTGTTAGTAATTAGTTGGAGCAGGAAATATAAAGATGTTTGATTTAGATAAATTATGTGTCACAGGTTAAACAGGACACCGCAGTCTTATATTTATATGTGTTCCCTCTTTCAGCAGCTAGCTCTTTGTTTGTCTGGATGTGCAGCAGCAAACTGCCTGTTCCTCAATAGCCTCCATCAGGCCCACTCCTGGTCCGGTATTCTTCCCGCATGAGTCAACCTGGATACACTGAGAAGTGCTGACTTGTTCTGTGTAGTCCACTGTAATTAAAGGGTCACCGGTTAGTTTCTGAGTGAGGCTTATTTCACAAGGCCAGTGAGTTATTGCTGCTGACTGTGTCCGTGCTGTTGGTAGTGGAGCATTGCTGCGATGCATTTGAAACAGTTGAACTCAATGATTCTGTTACCGAAGACGTTCAGGCTCAGTTAACACACACGTAGCGCCTGTCTTAATTTATTTATATATAAATGAATCTTCTGCTGCCTTTTTACTGTCTGTAAAAGCATGTATTTGGGGGGAGCTGCAGCTGTTGTGTTGATTGCTTCCTTTTACTGGGCTAATATGTTGGGTTTTTTTTTACAGATGTATTACAAACAGATCATTTTAACCTTTGAGGAGGAAACGTTTATGCTAAAATATATGGAATACCAAACCTGGCACAAGCCAGATTGATAGCGTGTAGAATTCAAATTGAACTACAGGGATCGATCTGGGAAGGCTCCTGTAGAAGATGCTCACGTAATCAAACTTTTATCAAATCCAGTCAGGAGGAACGTGCAAACATTTTGCCATCCACAAAGGCAAAAATCGTGTCCTTTTGCTCGTTTCGTCAAAAAGCAATTAATGGTATTCCAGCTAAATACCATGAAATGGCGCAGACGTGCTTAAAGAAGTAGAGGTGCTCTGACGTCTTTTAAGGTTAATCGTGTACAATATAAAATATTTCACATGGTCAAAATATGTTGGGTTTTTTCCCTCTCTGACATCTTATTTTAGTCATTCAGCCCAGAAGGCATGTTAATTATTTTACTAAAGTTTGGATGCATCAACTCTATTTGGCTAACCAAGGAATTCAGCTGCATGTGTTTAGTTTGGTATCAAAGCCATACTGTAGACGCAGCCCGATCCGTGCTGGTGAATGTTCCTGAAGTAATCTTTTTTGTCGCTGTTCCTTCTTTGTTCCAGTTACGGCAATATTAAGAAAGTTGAAGCAGCAGTCAAGAGAGAATGTGGAGGAGAAGAGGCCAAAATTACTGAAAGCTCTCAGGGAGGTGAGGATTACAGATCATCTGAGACATGCAGAGATATATCCCCTGAATGCTACAGCTTCTGTCCTACTAAAAACATTTTGAATATATGAATACAATTTTGCAAAACCTATTTGGCCTGTTTGCTTTTTATTTATGTTTGGTTGTTTTTCTGCAGCTTGGTGACTTTTATCTCGAAGTCCATTGGGACTTCCAGAGCTGGGGTGAGATCTGTTCTTAAATAAATCAAAAGTTGCAAAACGTCAGTTTTCTTAAACAGTGGCATGAGAAGAACACCGTCTTCAAAAGTGTACATTTTATTGCCATTTCACAAAATAGTTCATCAAAACTTTCTCTTATCAATTACTGTGTGGAAATAAGTGTTTCTCTATAACAGATGAGTGAATTGACATCACTTCCTGTCTGCTTTAGTGCCTTTGCTTTCCAGGATGCTGCCATCTGATGCTTGTAAAATCTACAAGCAGGGCATTAATATCAGGTAATCCATAAAGAAAACACAGTTCCTATATTAGGAAAGTAGAATAAGAGTTAAATCTAGCAAATGGTTGATATTTAGGACAAGAACTTCTTCTGGAGGCAGAAGTAGGCCGAAACAGTTTTGACACCCTCCTAATTCTCTGTCCTCTATCCCAATTTAGACTTGACACTACACTCATCGACTTCAACGATATGAAGTGTCAGCGCGGAGATCTGAGCTTCATTTTCAACGGGGAAGCCCCTCCCTCCCAGTCCTTTGTGGTTCTGGACAATGAAGCTAAAGTGTACCAAAGAATACACCACGAGGTGATTGGCTGGGACCTGAAATCTGTTTTAATAAACGTTTACTATTATTTTTATGGCAAGCTTTAATCACTCTCCTAGGAGTCAGAGATGGAGACTGAAGAGGAAGTAGACATTCTGATGAGCAGCGACGTCTACTCCGCAACTCTGTCAACAAAGTCGATAACTTTCTCTCGGAGTCAGATTGGCTGGCTCTTCCGAGAGGATAAAACGGTAACAGCATCGTACAGTAAGACACTGCCACAGCTTAACTGGAGAACAGATCTAACATTACAGTCACTTAAATGCTTTATTCTTTATTTAAAAACTATATTTCCCTAATGAAATTTTCCAAAGGAGCATTTAGAATAAAAAGTAACAGAAAACATCAAGTCTGATATATATATATATGTCACACTTCACTTAATATTATATATTTGGTACAAAAAAGTTTTACTAACCAGAAAACATCACATTTTATGCTTCCCCTGTCGTGGGCTTTAAATGCAACAGCGTGTTTAATTAATTCAATAAAAATGTGTCATTTTGACTTAGACTTAAAACAAAATTTCATTGCATACAGTTTACGACAATGTACTCAACAGTGCAGAATAACAGTAGTTCAAAATACGAGTCTGGTCTCAAGTAAATGGATTGTAAATTTTCAGCAATGTTGACAGTGTAAAATAATGGGATAATATAATGGTGAAGAATTTTTCCAAGAATGACCACTAGTTCCCCATTTAGATTGATTATATGCTGAGTAAATTATGGTAATGTAGGTCTATTTGGCTTATACCTCCTTAAAAAAAAAAACAAGATTTAGGAAAATTGAAAGGGGAAAAATATGTTTTCCATTTAATGTTTCTACAGAATCCCAGGTGGCTCAAATAGTGGCCTTCTGGTGTTTCTGATCTTCCTCTTTATTTTACCACATGGATTCTCAGACTAGTTTTCTAAGCCGTCCAGCCCAATAAAACCAAGAAACGAAGCCAAGTCCTGCTGGAAAATGAAATCAGCATCATAAACCCCATCAGCAGAAGGAAACACCAGGTTCTCTAAAATGTTCTGGTATTTGGTTTCTCTGAGTTAGGATTTGAACACAGTGGTTTAAGCCCAGTGGATGATGGTGGTTTCCCATATCATCGCTAATTAAAGACATGTCCCACTAGTCCTCATTTACTCAGACTCTCTACTTGTCCTCAAGACTCTTAAACCTTGATTTTAAAATGAAATGCAAACTTTATTTTATCTGAAAAAGACTTTGAACCGGAACGTATCATAGCTGTTCTTTATCTTCTTAGCACAGGTCAGAACCTTCTAATGTCTCATTCCAGAGTGACTTGACATAAGGAATTTAGACAGTCGCAGAAAATGTCCTCTTCTTCCACACAACCTGCCGACGATATTGTTGAACACGCCACTTTGCCACTCAGTACAATGAGCACAGCTTGAGCCGTGATGTTTTGTCTCTGACCAATGGTGACTTTTAGATTTCTGCTTGCTCTGTGTTTAGGAGAGGGTTGGAAATTTCATGGCTGACTTCTACGCTGTCAACGGTCTGGTGCTGGAGTCCAGGAAACGGCGAGAACATTTAAGCGAAGAAGACATCATGAGGAATAAAGCCATCATGGAGAGCCTGAGTAAAGGAGGGAGCATCAGCGAGCAGAACTTTGAAGTAAAAAAAAAAGTTTATTTCTGTGCTCCGTCTTCATTTACCGGCAGTTAATAGTTGCATCACTTTAAAACGGTCATTATCTCCCTGACTGATGTTTTCCTGTCTTTAGCCTGCGAGGAGGCAGTCCCTTACAGCTCCAGCCCCCAACACTATTTCTTGGGAAGAGTACATTACAGCAGAGCATGGAAAGTATGTTTATATGGTTTCATCAGTCATTGCCGTAATTTGGCCGATTATTCAGGGCAGCTACAAGCCTATCTGTGCAAGTGCTGAGTGTGTAATACATCTTTATCTGCTTTGTGTCTCGCCTCACCTTCAGGCCGCCTCACCTCGGCCGGGAGCTCATGTGCAAGGAAAGCAAGAAGAACTTCAAAGCTACTGTAGCCATGAGCCAGGATTTTCCTCTAGGCATCGAGTCGTAAGTACATCCTATCCTCCTCAGATCTATCCACAGAGCTTTCAGCGCTGCTTGATCCATGGAATACTCTTGGGGTTTTAGAAAAGTGTTGAGAGGAGATAAAATAATTCAGATAATAAGGCCTGGAACATGAAAGGTTTCACTTCTTACACGGCATAACTGCTGATAAGAAAATCCATAAAACAAAAAAATAAATAAATAAACCCATCCATGAACTGAAAGCGAACATCAACAGAATTCTTTATTTTTCTATTAGATAACAAACAACAGTTCTGCTTCCTATTATACAAACAGCTCAGCTGTTATGCATCATGTAAAGCTTCTTTATTAGGCTGCAGCTGCTTGTAGTTTCCAGCTTTAGAAGTTAGTTTTCAATTAACTTTTGCCTGGCATGTAATAAGAGTAGCTTTTAAAGATAAACAAAGGGCTCCTGTACTTGTGCCATTTTTTTTTTCAAATCCCAAGATGACTATAAGAACACAGAAACTGATTTATCACCCTGTTACTTTAAATAAGTAGAAATTTTAGCATGTGTTTTTTTTTTTTTTGTTTGTTTGTTTTTTTTAGAGGAAGCGTAGTTCAATTCTGACACTAAAACCACGTGTTTAGCTTTACTCATTTGGTGTAACACACTAAAACTGAAATACATTGCTTTCCTGAAATAAGAATTGGTTTCATTTTCAGCTACAATTGTGTTTCTGCCAATCTGCGATCTTTAAATTGGTCACGGAGAACCAGTAAAGTAGATTTGAGAAAAGCCCAGCTTTAAAAGATACATGCATGTTAAAAAGGTAAATGATGATGTTAGATTAATGCAGGCCGTGTTATGTAAGGAAATTGCCTTATCTCCTCTGCTGAGTGAACCCTAATGGGGAAAACATTAAAACCCCATTCTTTATCACAGTTAATGGCTTTTTAATGTCATTTTTACTCTTCGCATTTTTCTGCTTTGTATTGTTGAAAATATATTTGCTACTTTTATAATGTTCACTTTAATGGAAAAAAATCATCAGTGTTGCAGTTGGAGAAAAATTACTACATTTTATAGCAGATTATATTATCTGACGTCTCCGTCCTGGGGGCTCTTTGTAAGTGTTTTTTTTCTAAAGCTGAACAGCCTTTTGTAAAAGTATTCCTGTCCCTAAGAACTTTTCCACATGGTGTCAGGTCAGAAACATAATCTTTAATGTATCTTGTGATACGTTACGACATAAATTAGTACATAATATGGAGTCAATAATGCTTTGGGGTTTTTATGTGTTTTTAGGTTTGGGCTTTAACATGACTTAAAAACTAAGATGGATTGATTAGCATTTTCCAGGGATTGACTTTATTCTGCTTGTATTTCTCTTTAAAAGCTAATATTGACTGCATCCAAAATATTCCTAGCTACCCTGCAGTGAGTAAATATAAATTATTTCTAGTACTGGCCTGGGACTGTGTTTGAAACGGAATTCAGTGGATTTACTAGTGTTTCAAAACTACAAGAAAGTGATTACTTGTTGGCCATCGCATCATCAGCAAACAGACTGATGAGCAAATACTCATTGAAAATTGGTCACTGTGTGTATTTTTTTTTTTTTACCTCTGTGTCAGTAGTTCAGATTATGTCAAAAGCAGGTTCACACAGCGAGATCTGAAAATTGTCCGGTGATTTTAATACTCAAAGTGACCGCACACACAGTGATAACAATCCTGGATGTGCTTGGCGTCTTACACAGCAAAGCACAAGCTGCTTTTCACGTTCTTGCTGCATATCGAGAGAAGTGTGTGCAGACGCAGCTAAAGCAGAATGTGCTTCTTGGTGTCTTGATCAAGACAGTGGCATTACTTTATTTCTCTGTGTAGAGTGAAAAATAGATAGTTTTGAGGGGTTTTTTTTAAGTAAGAAAGTACATATCAAAATATCCTCCATGCAGTCAGTTCACCAGAATTATGATCCTACCTTTCAATATTATGTTGTTCTGAGCAGGTGGGCGGTGGCACTGGGACGACTCCCTCAATCAGCCAATCACTCTGGGATCTTACGCGGACATTTGTAGCAGCTAGAAGTCAATATAACCTTTTTTTAATTCAACTTTTTGTTCATTATTTCTGATCCTATGCTGACAGCATTAACCAAGCTAAGCTATGAAGCAGAGAGGCGAGATCGCAGCTTGGATGCAATGACTGTTTCCCAGGCAGCTCCTAAATCAGTTTTTCTGATTGATTGATGCTCCACATCCAGCTGCAAAAGTTCAGATTTTTCAGCTCTGCTAAGTGTTTTGGATGTACTTGAATCAGGGAACATCACAGGATATCAGCAAAGACAATCCTGCATGTTGGTTTTCCTCAATTTATGATGGGCAGACCCGATCACTCGTAAAGTAAAGGTTGGGGCAGACATCGACATGATTATCTTGCCATATGAATCCCGGTCTAGGTTTAAAAGAATCTCAAGAAAAAAACAACACAACGTAGCTGTAATGTGTGGGGCTTCTGGTTCCTCTTTACAGTTCAGTTGCTTTGTGCATCGTTTCTTAGAATTCGCTATTGCATTTTAAATTGAAATTTTAAATTATAGCTACGCTCTACCAATTTTTGTTTTAGGGTTTATTCAGATCTGCCACACTTGGTCCATTTTAAAGGGACCAGAAAATGTCCAATATGGTACCAAGCCACCATTGTGGTAGAAGTACTATCAAAATCCAGTCTGGGTTTGCTGTCTGTTGCTTAGCAACACTGCTGACAGCAGGCGGTGGATCTCCCCAGGCTTGTGATGCATTCACAGTCACAAAGTCAATAATCAAAAGTCACTAAATCTACATTAAATGAGCTGCTCCTGACACAGTGGTGATGCAGCTGTAACAACAGGATAAATATGCAAAACAGGCGCTGCATGTAGGACTGCTATAGTTTTCCTCCATTTATGGTTCTGTGCTTCCATAGTTATTTCTGACCAGCGGGAGCAGCGTTTTTCCCACCCATGACTTTACTGTGAGCTATAGTCTAAAAGTGCAAAACCATTTGGTCTTACAGCCTATACTATAAATAGTGACCATTCATGAGAAATGTTTCCAAATTTCTTCTTTTTACTTCTCACATTTCCATGAAATAATTAGCCATCTGCTCTTTGCTACTAATAATAACACATGTTACAATTGATCATTTCTTTTATTTTAAAATATGTCCCCAAAAGCATAAATAAACATTTTTTAGTTCTTGTGCAGAATTTCAGATCTTAGCTCTGAATGTTTAAAATCACTTTGAAAAGAATCAGGAATTGTACTGGAAGGAAGATTGGAGATATTATTAGTAACTGCAGCGTTCATGAAGCAACCAAAAGTTAAAAACAATGTATTGCTGAGGGACACCACTCTTGTATTGTCTATTACATTATAGTCAGCACAATAAATGTTTGAAATATTCTGTGAAATTTCTAAATGTTAAGTTGTCGATATTTGTCTTCTTCTCGTTTTCCTCTATTATTTTTTTTAACTTTGTTCGACATGGATCTCGAATTGCATCACATCTATGCTCCTTTCATAGTTTGAATCTTTTGGTTCTTCCTCTAGGTTACTAAACGTGCTGGAAGTGATAGCCCCTTTCAAGCACTTCAACAAACTGCGGGAGTTTGTTCAGATGAAACTTCCGCCGGGATTTCCAGTCAAACTCGGTATGTTTCGACCCACCCACTGTGCTGCATGGGGTCGGGGGAAAGATCACTAAAACGTTTTTTTTTTTTTTTTGTTTGTTTGTTTTTTTAATCGTCTTCTTGTTTTTTCCTTGCAGACATCCCCGTCTTCCCAACGATCACAGCGACGGTCACCTTTCAGGAGTTCCGTTACGATGAGTTTGACGAGTCTATTTTCTTCATCCCTGCAGAATACAAGGAAGATCCAAGCCGCTTTCCTGACCTCTGACCTGCCAACACGTTCTGTTTGAGCGAGTTAGGGGAGAACTGAGTACTCAAGTCTGATTCTGAATACATAATAACTATTTAAAGAAAAGAAAGGGAAGAAAATAGGCAGGGTGCTCTTATTGATCAGTTTTTCGTTCATTTTGCTGATGCATCCAATACAAATGAACCAAGGAGGATTTGTCAGCACCGTGTGACCCATAAGATGAATATCTGCAGATGTTTTTGTGAAATGATTGACGGGTTTCATTGTACTTGCTGTTTATACATGAAGCAGGTGAAGCTGCTGCTCTGTGCACCATCTTTAAAGCTGTCAGATTATCAATATTTCAGTATAGTCCTCTGATATATGAATTCCTGAAGCTGCACTCACTCCTTCATAAATGTACATACATAATTCTTTCATTTTTAGTTCACTGCGTAAAACACAAACATAGATGTATCCTAAACTGAGCTGACTGGTCATTTATATATTGCATATTGTATATATT
>JAUZNJ010049223.1:0-31091 GCA_034780135.1 Jordanella pulchra
AGGCCTCTCTCATCTTTTTAAGTGGGAGAACTTGCACAATTGGTGACTGACTAAATACTTATTTTCCCCACTGTATGGGTACAGGAATTTTTTAAAGGATTCACTAAAGTTGTGCGATAGGGATATTTGACAGAACAAGCAGTTCCCCACTAAACCAGAGGGTGGCAGCAGGGACTATTGACAGCCTCAGTATCAGATCTGCTCTGTTCTGTCATTGCAAGCCAGAGAGCAGCTTGGCTTTATTTAGTTTGAGGAGATGGTAAAAATAGTTTTAACACATTTTTAAGTTAAAAAAATCCACCTTAGAAGATCACCTGTGCGGTCAGTTAATCAGGATTATGATTCGGCAAAAGTAGATCCTCCAGCATACCAGTGGGCAGCAGTGCTGGGAAGCCCCAGTTAAAGCTGTTTTTACGGTTTTAAACTGGCCAGCCTGTCGAGGAGGTTCCGCTGGCATACGTAGTGGTTGGAAGTAAATATAAAGTGTTTTTAAGATTTGTGGCAAAAACTGCAAAGACTAGACTATACAATCGAATGGTTTTCTTTGGTAGGGTTTAACATTTTTTTTTGTCAATTTGGGTATTTATCAGTGTTTCATCACAGTTCATCAGAAAAATGTTTTAGTGGAGTCATTGATCAGAGCTCAATCTCTTTTCCTTGTACATAATTCATTCCCCTGGCTTTTTTAAACCTTTGCAGTTCAAACTCCTTATATTTATTTATTTTTCATGCAGACAACTATACAGAAAGGATAGGTTTGCATGTGGTGTCTTTCTCCCCAAAACATCCTGAATCAGCTCTTCTGAATACTCAGCAAAACTTCTGATATCTGAACTCCAGCATCGATTGTTGGAAAGCTCCACCATAGATTTTGCATATAAACCAGATGCTTTGATGCCAAGAGCATGTTTGGAGTAAATGCACCTTCAGTCACAGCAGGTCTGAGGTCTCCGAGTACTTTTCTGATTTCCTATTGTAAGGGTCTGTTTAAGCTTCAGCAAGTAATCTTCTCTATGTTTACATGTTTGGAAACATTGATTTGCTTCTAAAAGATGGACTGTGCCTCAGTTTGTGTTGACAAGAAGGTAAACAAATGCACTCATTCATACAAAAGGAGGTGGAAAAAAGATATTTAAAAAACCCTAATAATTAATTTTTTGTCAGGATATTTTCTCTAAAATACCCCGATTATACCTTATACTGGTGCAGCTCACTTGTTTCAGGTGGAAACATTCCTTACCATCTGTTGCTGAATGATTCTCTTTTCACAAGGTACTCAAAGGCTTGCTCAGATCAATATGAGATCATGTTGAACTCTTGCTGTGCGGAAAACTATAGCAGCAGAAGTATAAAATGCTCCAGGTGGGTTGTATCTTTTAACAACAGGGATTTCGTCTGATACAACATCTTAACTGAGAGACACCTTCCCTAAAAACATCCAGCAATGACTGACGCTCCCACCACAAGATAGCTCAAGGATCCCCCTGAGTACCAAATGATCTGCTAGCTTCCGTCCGGCTGGAGCTGGTAAAATAGATTCCCTCTGGGTAGCTACTTCCTTTGTCATCTGTCACCCCTTCCTGTTGGTGATGAGCAGGTAATGACAGCATGCAGGTGCTGCAAGCCGGGTGGTATCACAGCAGTGCATAAGCTGCAAAAAAAATAAGGGCTAAACAACGTCTCTCCAGATTATTCCCTGCAGGGTTTAATTATTATGCAATAATTAGGTAATATTTATCGCACAATGACATAAACTCTGATTTGTTCTGCTGCATTGTGCGAATAAAGTAATGCTGCTTTATTGGGATGTTCTCATAAGGAAACAGTTTAAAAAACCATCAAGTCAATTAATTGCAGGAAAATTATAGAACAGTTTACGAGAGACTCTTAAAAGACTGAGAATATCGAAGACCTTTTATTTGGATAAATATATATTGTTTGTAATCAAGGAAAGCCTTTAAGTTAGTCTAAGACACCAGGGCAAACTTTGTCTTACTTCTCAGTGGTGTGTAAAACCGTCGCCATGGGTTGTTATGACAAAGGTCAGGGATAACGGATGATCTCCCCGCAGTTCCCTAATGTGAGAACAAAGACTGTGACCAAATACATTGGAGCTAAAGAGTGAGAGGGGGATAGGTTACACTGTTTGTGGGATAGGTTTTCCAGAAAGAGTGACGTGAAGACAGGCCCCGGCTTTGGATTTACTGGGAATCGTTCTAGTCCGTTAATCCTTGTATCTCTTTGACTCTTTCAGCGGGTTGCTTTGGCTGAAAACCCCGAGAGAGAGTCCCAAAAAGACTTTGCTTCCTCTCATTCTTCATAGTTTTAGGCAAAAGCCTTTATCACACATAAAAAATAAAATCAGATGCTGTGTAATTCTGATTATGCAATAAGGTTAATAAAGTTATAAGTATTATTTTATGCTGAAATACAAAAAAAATGTAAGCTAAATTACAGTCCAAAACCACCCCCCTTAATGACTGGTTTACATAAAAAAAAATGTATGAAAAACATTTTCAAAAGTTTTGCATTTAATGAGTAAGTAGGAGGGAAAAATAAATGTTAAAATATAATTTTCCACTAAAATCACACGTCGTCCATTTTTTTTTTCGTTATTATTTTTTTCTTTGCTGCTTAGGGATCCAGAGTGTCAGTCTGAGGTTTGAACCTTTATAACCTCTTTAGTTAAAGTGAAAACGTCCTGCTCTCTAACAAATGGACCATAATTTCTCCTTTCATAGTTGTTTTTTTATTAAATATATATCATGCAATCCCATAATGCCAACAGGATGGCTTCAGTCCTCTTCTATAATCTTTTTTAAGGAACATTTTAACAACGATTTCTTGAGATTACACTGACTGTCTTATTCTTTTTCCTCTTCTGCTAACCATAAGGATTTTTTTAAAAACAGAAAAATGTGGGTAAATCACAATAGTTCTGGTTGAAAAAAATATTTTTCAACTAAAATCTACTGATTATACTAATTGCCACAAAGCAAGTCTGAAGCTACTCTTTCCTGGAATTCCTCAGTGAAAAAGATAGCTGACATGTTGATAAAATCTCATGAATTTTACTGAGAATACAAGATACCAGTCTTTACTGCTATTTTGTCACTTTTGTTTTAAGCTTTTCTAATAAGTGCTTGTTATTAAGTACTATAATTTTTTCATTGTACATATAATCTGCTAAATGATAATTGGCAAATATTTGCATAAGTTTTTATTAATTTTTTCGAATATATGTGTGACACAGTGGAATTGCCATTTGTGTTACATATTTACACCTCATTAAAACTAATTTAAGGAACTTTGTTTAACGGAAGAATAACTTGTGATATAAATATTTTTCAGTTGTTTTTTTTTTACTGGTGCCTCAATAAATTAAGGTTGATTTCAGTGTAAAATGATCTCTTTGTTGAATGTATTTCAAGAATTTCACTCAGCTACTAGGGTTTGTCAAAGGAGTAGAGAACGCTTTAAAGAAATGGAAGTTTGAATGATGGCACTTGGCTATATATCTCACATTTTTCATGTGCTCTCAACAGCTGAGCAGTTTGTTCTGTATAAAATAATCCATATGTCTGCTTGTCCGCAGCATGGATCTCACGCCAGCATCAGTACATACTTCTGGCCTTTTATGGCCCCTGGAAAGGTGATTGATGAAACTGAATCAGGTCATGCCACTTAATAGGCATTCTCCTCAGCTATCATTTCACACTCCATCCTTTTTAAGTGTTTCATGCAGAGCCGCCCCCTGTCCTAACACCCTAAAACCTGTAAGGCTTCCTTATTCCTAAGGATCTGTGGTCATTTTGTTCTGTTTAATATTTAACTTCCTCAAGATATTGAGCTGTAATACAAGAAAAAATCTCTTTAATGCCCACTGATGGCTACAAACAGATGAGCCATTTCAGGGTAGATCCAGACTCTAATCAGTAACTTCATGGCAAAGAGATCATGTTCCGCACAAGGGTCAGGTATAGTGTCCGTTTTCATTTCCACCTCTGATTTACCTGTATGGCAGCGTTATATAGTCTGTGAAAAATTAAATAGCTATGGATCTTATCATCTGAAATCCTCAAATGTTTTCAGACCCAACAGATCTTGATCTAAATTATTTTGAACTTTACCGAAGACAATGGCATACAGCTGTGGTTTCTAATCTATTTACAAGAAACAAAATGTCTCGCCTAAAATAATCTTTAAACATACATGAAAAGAAAATAGAAGCACAAGTTATGTTTTCAAGATGTGAGAAAAAAATCTATCAGGTACTTAAGAAAAGGAACTTTACAATATATTTATCTCCCTTTGCAAGACAATATTAATTTAGAAATCACATTGTTGGTGTAAAAACACTGTTTTATGTCAAACTAACATAGATTTTAAATACATAATTGGGTAAAAACTGTATATTTGTGGAAGATTGTTGGCAAAAGATAAAACTTAGAAATTTTCCCTCCTCTTTAAACTATGTTCTGTTTTACCTCACAAATTTAGGAGCAATGTTGCTGAAATAACGTGTTTACATTTTGTCCCATTACCACTATACCCTTCAGTCTTTAGTGGGATTGCCCCAACATAAAGTAGCATATTAATGTAAAGTGAAGTTAAATTAATGGTTTTAAACTATTTTTTGAAATATGAAAATTCCAAAAAAAGGGCCTTTATTATATGCATCTCCTTTAACTTTGAAACGCCCAAATAAATTCAATTAAATTCCCTTTTGCAATCATCCGACCTTGTGAATATGCACCATCTAATTTACCTGCTGTTTACATCCAATTGTTCTATGAAGAACCAGCATAACGAAGAACAGGGGATGTAGCAGACAAGTTAGAGATAATGTTTTGGAGCGTTTTTAAGCAAGGTTTGGTTTTTAAACAATATCACAAGCATTTGAACTAAGTGTAAACCTATTAACACTTTGCCGTCCACCTGAACTGACATGTAGAGCAACAATAAAAGATCAACCAAGAGAACGATAACAGTTTTGGAGCTCAGTTGGGAGGACTGGACAACTAGTTTTTACATGTTTGACAAGTGTGGCATTTATAGGATGGTGGTAGGAAGAATTGTTAAACCAAACCCTAAATATGTTCCATTTAAATATTTCCCCAGAGTGAAACATAGTGCTGGCAGGATTAAGCTGTGTCTCAATAATTCAGCAGGGATAGGGAAGCTTACAGGGAGTGATCAGAAATCAATGCAAATTCAGATCAATCCTGTAAAAAAAAAAACCTGTAAGATGATGAATATGACTTGAGACTGGGGTGGACGTCCACTTTCCAAAAGAACAACCACCCTAAACCTACAGCTAGAGCTACAATTACCTCAGATCAAAACACATCATGCACAGGAATTGTTCAGTCAAAGTCCAGGTCTTAATCCAACTGAGAATCTGTAGAAAAAGCCTGAAAAGATTGGACGTTAACAAACACAAAAAATCTGGCTCAGATAAAAACAAAACACCAACTACAAAAAAGTACTGAAATGAAATACAATAAGGCTGAAGCCTAAATAAAACCAAAAGGAAGAAGTTCAGCAAGACTACTTCGCAAGCATAGATTGAGTCTGGTTCACTAAAAGGAGGAAAAAAAAAACAGGAACGATTAAAATTTGAAACAATATGGTATTTTGTCCTATGAATAAAAAGAGATTATGTTAATCCAGTTCATAAACAGCCCCTTCAATTATAAGCCACCATCACCTCTGGAGAGGCAGCTCTTTGAGGATGAAACCCATCATTATGGGTTTAGCCCACTAGGTATGTGTGTAAGAACCTGGGGGCCACCCTGATGATACTGAGGCATTCTACAGAGTCTGGGGCCTTTAGCCCCCAGAGCCAGGGGGCCCCTGAAGCAGGCAGTATGCTGAGACATGGTGGCCTAAGTGATATTCATGCAGGCCAGGTAAATGTGGCCTTGAGGCACAGCTGGGGCACTGGAGCGTTACGTTTCTGAGAAATGAGCGAGATGAATTAAGCTTGGAAATGTAGGGGTGAGGTACGGTGTAGGGTGTAGTCTGCTGCATGCAGGCCTGTGGCTGGACCTGGGCATAACCTCTGGAGAAACCCTTTGGCAGAAACTGTAACACATTTTACTAGGATAAGATAAAACTTATTTTATTAAGTCATGAGCAAAGTATCTTGCAAAAGTGTTTGCAGCTCATAAATTATTAGCATTTTGTGAGACATTACAACCACACACCTCTATATTTGTATTGAAATTCAAATTCAAAGGATCAACACAAAGTACTGTACGTAATAAAGTAGACACATTTTCTTTTAACAAGTAGAAGTCTGACATTTTGTGTGCATCTATATTCACCCAATGTTTTTCTAATAACCCTAAAATAACTTGGGCATGCAACCTTTGCCTATTTCTTCTGTATAGTCATTTTTGGACTTGTACTTTGCATACATTAGTACACAGACATTAGTAAAGGATGATTACTAACAAGTAAAAGTCTCTAAAGTCTGATTTTAAATAATTTGTTCCTCAATGCTTCTGACTGACAGAGAATAATTCAACTGAATAATCAGGAGTAATCTGACCTAAAAGTTCCATATTCACTGAAAGTGATGAGGGTTTCATCAGAAAATGTGTTTCTGTGAGAACCAACTACTGGATGACAAAAATCTTCTTTGTCTGATCTGTGGCCTTTCTCCATTGACAATTGAGCCTTGAGGGGGGTGGGGATAATTTGTTCCCAGATCTTCAGATCGTAATATTTTTATTTGAGCCCAGGAGGGGACCTGTTCAATTGCCAGCTTTCATTGTGTCCTGACCAGGAGCACAAAAGTCTTGTCAATTAATTTTTCCTTTTATTCCAGAGCAAAGATTGCCTGAGGGAATTCAATTATCCACCAATTAGGAGGTGTTTTCTATTGTTTACACACTTTGATTCCGTGCGTATGGATGTTGTTTGGAAATAAAACAAAGGGAGGGTGTTACAAGCATGAATATTTCTCTGTGTGGCCTGTTTCGGACCTTTTACCTCAACAACCCCACAATAAAACACATATTTCAGGCACATTGTTGAGAAAAACGTTATGATTGACAAAACATTTGGTTAAGGTGTCTCTAGATCAGAAAATAAGCTGAACTTCTGAACTAGGTAACTTTAAAGGTCTGAATACAGGTTATTGGATGTGACAAGTGGAAAATATCTGTCTTACACACTTTCGTGCTTCCAGACACTTTTCTCTGGATTTCCTGACAAAGGTCTTATGTGTGCTGGTTCATTAGGTTTACTACATTTCTGGACTTAAACCACAAATGTTTGAGGATGTGATCTTTTGTATTACTTCAGAGTCTGGTCAAAACTCTTTTTCAAACAGCTCAGCAGGATCCCACCAAAATATTTGAAACGCCCGATTTAACTTCGAAATTTCCCCCCAAAAAAGGAGGAGGTCAAAGGACCTGTTGTTCTCTGATGATTTCTCTCAGTGATGTCACTCTCCAACAATTAAATCACCACACGAAAGATTCAAGCTGAGGGATTTTTATATGAATGGCTAGATTGGGGAGGGGAGGGTTTTAACTTTTTGTAAAGGGGTAAGCAAAAAGTAAAAGCTATTATAAATCATTACATTAGAGAATTGATGTTCTTAGAAACACATTATTTAAGACATAAATATATATTTCACCACTTTCTTTTTACTTTTTCCCAAAAACATCCTTATGAATAAAAAAATATTAGACACATCATCTAAGAATTCTGGGAGTCAGGGAGCCAAGAGGTTGTGAAATGCATACTTATATATATATATATATATATATAGATATATATATTTAACCTGTGGGTCTTACTAAAACACCTTCTGTCTTAATTTCTTATATGCAAAAAAATATCTATGTAAAATATGTATAATAAAAGATGCATCATTTTTTGGAAGAGAAAGATTTCCTCTGAAAGAGCCACAACAAAGACATTTAAACATAGTGTTAGAATAAGGTAAATCTGCATATATCAGACCTGAGAATGAAGGGGTCCAGAACTATTTAATAAACATAAAAGTTTAAACTTACACAATTACATAGTTTTACAATACAATTGTACAGTAAAAAAAAAACATTGAAAATTGACTGCACGAAGGTCATAAAAACCAAATTTACTTACGTATTTACAAATAAAATGTGAAGGTTACGATGGTACGCAGAGCCAAAAGTGCAATAAAATCAAAGCGTTTTGTAGGATTTAAATAAAATAAAGATATAAATAACTCATTGTACGCACTTTAGCATATTTCATTAGCTACTGAAAATATGCTTTTCAACTGGGAGATTTATTAGGATTCATAGTATCATTTTAAAGTAGAAATATTTCCATATTTAATCAATTCATGGTTTCTCTGCAGTTTACCATTGCATGTAAGAAACAGCCACTCTGATTTGTCTTGCTATTAACATACACAGTTACCTAGAAAAACTAACCAAATAACTTTAATGGGTCAGACTGGCAGATCAATTTAGCAAAAACAGTTAAATATTTTATATATATATATATTTTTAAATCAAATATGTAGTGATGGCTTATTTGCTAAATGATATTATGCATTCCTTCCACATTTTAAACTGACAAACTAAATGTTTACCTATTTATTTATTCCAGGGTGACAATGTGGCCCACCATAGTCTTAACTATGTAAAAGTGTGTGAAATATTTAGGCATTAAAAAAAAACATATCCATGCTGTATCAGACTTTTTAAAGAAATGTATTTGCAATATTTGACCAATATATCATTATACTACTGAACTGTGGCATTTATATAATGGAACCATTAATGAATTCAATAGAGAAATTAATTGAGTGACCTTTTATGCCGATTTTCATGAATGTAATATATATAAAGTCACATTTTTAGAATATTCCATATGTGTATATTTGTTAGAATTGAAAATGAACTTTGAAGCCATTGTGGGTTTTTTTTTTTGTTGGAAAATTAAATAAACTGAAAATGCTGCCATATATAATCCATTGATGTGTTTGTTTCCATTTTTTAATTCTTGACACATAAATATGGCACTTTTGGAGCTCCATACCAAAGAACCTGCAAACAGTCTAAACCTCTGTTCCCTCTCGGTTGTATATGAGGTTATTGACGCTGAAGTGGTTGGAGAGGCTCTGTGCTGATGTATAATAGTTCATTCTGCTATTCTCAGAGTTAAGAGGGGAGGTTAATGAGGGAGAGTAGGAGCTCAGTCCGGACAGGCTCTCCCTGCTCTGGCTCGTTCCCCCTGGGTGCCCGGAGCCATCGCTTCCCCCCAGCAAAGAGTTGACGCCAGACATAAAGCTACTAAAACAGGGGCTGTGTTCCACGGAGGGAGGCGGCGACGATTTGGGCTCCGTGGAGGACGGGGATCCGTGCAAGCTGGGTGGGGAGGGCGTCAGGAGGCTGGCGGTGTCGGAGAGTTTATTGGGAGCGTCCTCTAGTTTGACAGCGCTGTTTATATCCGATCTCCTTTTTCTCTTCCGTCTGAAGTTCCCGTTGTCGAACATCTTCTCACAGTTCGGGTCAAGAGTCCAGTAGTTTCCCTTTCCTTGGGGGCAAACAAAAACTTATCTGCATTACTGAGAACAAACGATTTCATTGTGTTATGAATCCAATTTCAAAGCAGTTTTTGGATTGTAGTAAACTGTTAAAAAAAAGAAGCTGCAGACTCACCTGGATCGTCCTCATCCCTGGCGACCTTCTTAAAGCAGTCATTCAGAGACAGATTGTGTCGGATTGAGTTCTGCCAGCCAGCTTTGCTCTTCTTATAAAAAGGAAAGTTGTCAGCTACATATTGATAAATCTGACTCAGAGTCAGCTTCTTGTCCTGTGCGCTCTGAATGGCCATGGCAATGAGAGCAGAGTAAGAGTAAGGCGGTCTGACCATCTTGAAGAGCTCCTGCTGGCTGGAGATGGACAGCCAGCTCAGGTCGGCTCCACCGAACCCAGATGGAGGCGGCAGGAACTGCCTCTGGTTCGAGCCGTATCCAGGCTGCATGTAAGACGAACCGTTGTTTCCCTGAAGGTAGGGTGAAGAGTTGATGGCTGGTCCGTTAAGCCAAAGGTATGGATTGGTGGACGGGGAGGTATAGTCACCCAGGCCATAGCTGGAGGAGTGGGCCGGCGGCCTCTGAGGGTGGTGGTGGTGGAGGTTCTGCTGGTAGACTCCATAGTTTTCGCAGTAGACGGCCATGTCCAGGAGCTCCTGGGCGCTGTGGTGCTGAATGTGGCTTGTCTGGTGGTTAGATGCAGATTGGTGTCCTAATCCGTTCATAATCCACCCAAACCAGAATCCTTGAAAAAAAAAACAAACAACAACAAAAAAAAATCAAGTGCCGTCTCTGTCTCTGCTTTGGGACTAAAGCCTCTACCTCAAGGGGGGGAGTATTTATGCAGTTCGCTCGGAGCCCCTACAGGTAGCCCATTTTTGAAAACTTTTTGGATTGACACACCCCTTAGCTCTGTCATTGCCCCCCAGTCTTTAGTCATTCAACATTCCTCTGATGAGCTTTGATTCCCGGTCATTTATGCTGAATATTCAAAACCCAGCGTCTCAATGTCGGTGCGCAATTACGCAAAAACTCCTTAATGGCTGTTAGATGTATTGGCAGTTATGCATTTGAATTAAACTTGACTGAAAAGAGCACATTTTAAGAAACTAAAATATGTTCACAGGTCATTGCTGATAAAAGATCTTTTTTCTCTCTCATTCAACAAAATACAGCATATAGCATATATCTACCATGTCCTCAATTCTACAAAATGTCGAAATTATCTGTAGAATGTCTCCTAAAAATTCAAGATCCTTGTTGTTTCAGAGCCATGGGGATCTAAAGCAACACTTTATAGAGAAATAAATGTTTATTTAATAATTTAAAAAGTATTTTAATATTCAGAATACAAGAATAAAAGATTAAAACTAAATATTTCCTTTGCGTTTTGAAATTAAAAACTACAATGTGGTCCATGAGTTTTTCTGACTTTACAGTTTTGGGATTAAGCTTCAAAAGGTTTGGACATCCATTCTTTATTCTTATGTCTTAGAATTTGTTAAATGATCACCTATTAATGCAGCTTCTGTTGTCTTTCTGATGCGTTATCATCAAAAAACCACCTAAGCTGGACACTCATAATTGTATATAATTTAGATATTTATTGTAGATATAAAATGGGTGAAGCGGGAATGAGATGATTGCAAAATAGCTTCACTTACAGAACTATCCATAAAGCATCCCAAGGATTATAATAAAAATCATGTTGAATTATTCAGTGTTTCAAATCTTAGTTTATTACTCTTTTACCTTGTAAATAGGGATTTAAATTAACCATTTGCCTCTGTTAAACAGATTTAATCAGAAAAAAGCTAAAAGAAAAAAGCAGAAGGTTAATTTAAAAAGAAATTTACCCGACAAGTTTGAATTAAGTCATAAATAAACCAGACGAAGAAGATCTGTTAGCCTCGAACTCATAATTTATATTCTTAACAATAAGGATGGAGATGGTTTTATCCAGAGGGTGGAATAAAAGTCTTGTATAGAAAAATGTGAATCTCTTTATAAAGCAACTTGCTCCGATTGACTAAAGAAGAATTTGATTTTTTTAAACGTGTTCTTTAATAATCACAAATCTAAACAAAAAAAAAAAATCAAGAAATAGATATTTTACTGACATGTTTCTTGTCTGGTGAACTGTGACAACACCTGTCCATGCGGCTGAGATTCATTCTAAGATATTGGAGTTTAAATATCAAAGTTATCATTCATACATGTTGATCTCCTCTTTGGACCATGCTTGATTTTGTATGTAAAACCCCAAAATAAGTTGACAGCCATTTCAGTGAATAGTGGGCTCTGCAGGATGTGGCCGGACTACTCCACACACTAATCGGGAGTACATTCCTCCGCTCCATGACCTTGATGTAATTGTTTGGCTCCGAGGTGTTGTCCCAACTGCAAGTTGTTCATGGCAGCAACAGTAACGGGCTCGGGGGGGCGGGTGCACACATGGCATTTACCCCGAGATGAAAACAGCACAAGGTGTTAGGTGTCTAACACCCAGCTGAGGTAATAACTCCTGACTGTACATCTAGCTCTGAAACAGTTACAGAAAACGTCTTTCCATCAGGAACAGTTACTTTAAACCAGATTCAGTGAGGAGGATGTGAAGCTACCTCATCTAAAGCTACTGTTTCTTTCTGCTCCAAAGGCCCTTTCGTCAACAAAATCCATTTTTTACCACAACAAACTTAAAGGTTATTGAATTCGAATTTTGTGTGCTAGACAAACAAACAAACAAAAAAAACCACTGCATAAGTACTCTTATTTGTTTTTATATGTGAAAATCAAAAAAGCTTGGCTGGCATGTATTTTTTTTATTTTCTTCTGACACCCTGAGTATTGTCAGCACAACCAATTTAATCCGTGTTTAATTTAATTTAGCCGTTACTGCAGCTGCTCTATGAGGGAACATTAGTGAACAAATTGAAGACCAACGGACACAGCAGTGAGATCTGACCTTTGTGGAAGTGGGGTCAGAGGACAGACATTGTTGAAAGGAAGCTATAACAAGTCTTGGTTTGCCAAAAGCAATAGAGAGGACACAGCATAGGGTGATGCATTTGTTCTGGGTCGCCTTCTCATTACCTTAAACATATCATCAGTGATGGCGGCATTATGCTGTGGGGCACTAATTCAAGCCGGTTCATGAACCTAATAAAGGCTGCATTTGAGATTGGGCTGGAGGTACTTTTTATTAACTAAAGATTTTATATGGATTTTCTTTCTGGTCTTAAACCCAGAATGTTACAAATCTCTTGGGTGTTTTTTAAGGGATGTTATGAGATTCTTACTGGAGTTTGATGGTAGAACTGCAGCACTGCTCTGTTCAATGTGTTTCAGCAAATTTTACAACTGGAAACTGGACTCAACAATGACCAATTAAAACAAAAGACCTCCTGGTTAATAAGGCCTGTTTTCTGTAGACTACCTCAGCTTTAACTGTGTGACAGTATGACTTTGACATCTGCAAACTGTTTACTGCTTTAAAGTAATTACAGGACTTAGATGCACCCAAGGCCATTGAAAATCAGGAGAGGGTGAGATAAAGTCATTAATTTTGTCTGTGTAAAGAAATTATGCAGGTGGCCAGAGGCTTGTTATGCTCGCTGTCTCCCTCCAGTGGAGGAAAATAAGAAGATTTGCTATGATAAGAATGCTTAAATATGAAGAAAGCATCTAAGAAAGATAAAAACCACAAATGGGAAATATCATCAGCTTTCACCGTCTGTTGAATTTTTATCCCTGCTCTGTCAGCCTTGGATCTGTTGTTTATTGGCTTCTAAGAATCTGTTTATTTCTAAATTCAATGGTCATCGATTCTAGTTAGCAGACAAACCCACATTACAAGTTTTGCTCTTTGTTTTTAGTGACTTAACAGTGTTTGAAAGGTGAATAATAGTTTAACATTAAGGCAGGAAAATACAAACGACGGAGGGAAATTACCAGCACCTCACTGCCATCTCTGCAGGACTTCAGAACAAACTTTATTAGCAAGAGCTTCACATTCATCTATTTATCTCTTAGGGAAAACAGAGGTTTTGTAAGCCTACAGGAAAAAAATAAATCAGCATCTCTTATTTATTTAGCAGATCAAAGCATAAAGTGGGTTAAGCACCACTCCAGTCTTCTTCCAGACTCTCATATTGTCTGTGGTTGAGTATTGGCTTAGCAAGAGTGAGAAGCTTGTAGCTCAGGTTGTGGTGTTTGTGGCTTTGCCGACTCTAGTCAAAGGATGTCTTTCAAATCATAAAACTCTTGATTAAACTTTGCGACATAATTATCTTTAAGCTGCAGTAACTTATCCCTGTGAACCTTTGTCTGATAGACTTCGACTCAACTTCAATGAATATTGCACACAGACACACTCCTACACAGACTGTGCAGTCCAAACTTTCCTTAATCATGTCTTTCTAATTGTTACAATCACCCCAACATTCTCAAATTCCCCAACATCATCTGTGTCAGATATGAGCATCTGCAGCAGAAGGGTGTCAATAAACAGACCAAACTTATAATCATTAGCCTTCAAAGAAAAGAAAAAAACATGACTCCTGCAACAGTTCTTTGCATCATTGATACTGGCTGATCCAAAACGAGGAAAACATCAATTTAAACAAAAAATACTCTTTGTTTCAAATAGCTCCATTGTAGCTCTTGCTTTGCTTAAGGTTGTTTTTGTCTCCAGCAGGTTATAAGACGTTACCATTTAAAACTGCCCTAAATTCAGCTCTATTTATCTTTCCATTATCTTTAACCAGCTTCCACGCTGATGCTGCCCCAACATGTGTCACTGTGTGGTGGGTGTGTTCAGTGGGATGTTCAGTTAGATTTCCAACAGACAGCACTTTACCATGTATTTCTGAAAAAATACATTTAGATTAATTATTTCTAAATAACACAACATGTGAGTTGGTTTCGGTGGTTTCCAAAATCATTCTTCAAGGGCTGGTGTCTGAATCATTAACAGGGCCCTCCAGAACTTAACAGTATGTCATAGATTAGTGGTTCTCAATCTTGGTCCTCAAGCACCACTGCTCTGCATATTTTAGATGATTTGTTTGTTGCAGCACACCTGATTCAAATGATTGCATGAGCTTCTCAGCAGCCGTCAAGTGCTGGAGAAGCTTGTTTATCAACCCTTCATATAAAATCAGGTGTGTGGTACCAAGGAGACACCAAAAACCTGCGGGACAGTCGCACATGAGGAACAGGATTGAGAAGGATATCATAGATATGAATGATTCATTTAAATCAGCTGTTGCAGGTATTTAAAACATGTGGGAACCTGGCCCTTGAAGACAGCCCTGATTAAGATGGATGATTATTTAGCTGTTCTTCATTCATTATCCTTATTCAGGGGTATGAAAGTAAAAGGGCCTAAAATCAATGAGGGACAAAATGATTCAGATCCTTATTTGTAAACCATTTTAACCATTTAAGTGGGATATTTTTGTTCTTCCCTGAATTACACAGTCAGACATGCAGTGAACAGAAAAGATTATACAGAAATGCTTAATGTATCAAAATTGATGCAAAGAAATGATCTAATTAAACTTTTAGAAAATGTATATTTTTTTATTTAATTTTTCTGGAAGTTTAATGACAACTCTAATTTAAAAAATTGAATTTTCAGTCAATTAATTCATGGTCCAGGCTTTTAAAGAGTTACAAACAATGTGTACTTTTCATTGCTTATAACAACTATTCATAACATTGCTGGTTTATCACATTAAATCCCCCAAATATATGCTAAGTTTGTGGTTGTAATGTGACAAAATGTGAAAAGGTTCAACGACTGTGAATGTTTTTGCAAATCATTAAACCTAATAGACATTCATTCATTAACCTGTTATGTGTTATCAATCATTAAATATAAATTTTCAAACATTTTGTGTGCATCAGAGTTACCCTAAGTAACCTAACCTAAATGGTAACAATTCTTGTGAAAAATCATCTTACAACTGGTACCTGCACCCTCCACTTCAAAGAAAGCTTCTTTTTTTGCAATTAGATGCTTCTTTCAGTGTTTTCCCCCTTGGGCAATTACAGTTTGGACTTGCAGCCTGTCTGCTTGCAGGAGTTAGACTGCCAGTCCAGAGGAAAGTGCACTAACAGACAGAAATTCAAGCAGTTGGGACTCCTGCCTCACAGCTGCAGGTTACATTAACCCAGTTCACCTGCCTGCCTGATAGACTTAGACCTTTTCTCCTGATTGCATCCTAGCAGGACATCCGTATGTTGCTACTGGTCAGCAAGAACTAAAACCACAGAGTGATAGGTTGCATGATTTGAAAGATGAGGAAGCAGTTCCTCAGTCCTCAAGAGGAGGGCAGCATTGTCTCAGACTTGCCATTGCCCATCCTGCACAATGAACCGAACAACATCTATCAAACCAAACTCTGTAGCTTTCTAGGAGGCAAAATATATCAAAACCCAGAATATGATCAGTGTATTGATTTTAATCTCACAGGAGTCAAGAAATAGAGAAACGTCAGAATCCAAAGTAACTGTGAAACAAGTGAAAAATGTTTCTGTCATGAAGTTCTTTGTCTGAGTGTGGAGGGTTTCGTTTTCCTAAACTGTTACTTTTTTTGTCAATATTTACTCTGCCATATTTTATATTAGAAATTAAAATGTGTGCTTAAAATGCATTTTAGCTCCTGGCTATTGTGGAAGGGGGGAATCCAAAACCCTATCCCACCTCCCAAAAAAACTAATGAGCTACATAAAACACCTGAAAAATACAGACATGACATCTAATTACACAGATGTAATTAAACAAGTTAGGATCAATATTCTTCTACTGGGCCAAAATGCCTCTCGCTCTTATTGGTTATATTCATGCTAAGCTCAAACAAGCTGGGAAATCTGTCCTCTCATCAAACCACTTCTCCACCCCCAATCTCTAGGTGAGTTTCCTAGCAACACATCTGTCTGACTGCCTGGGAAAGCCCTGAGCTTTAATAATAGCATCGGTTAATATAGATCAACACCACTTGGCTTTCTCTCCATCTCTCTCTTTCTGTCCTGCATTCTTTCTCCATTTAAAAAATAAAGAGAATAAATAAAAGCTTCAAAAGGACACATGTTAATTCCGCAATCTAAATCTGCACTAAAAGGTTTAGATTTTTAACCACCCCCTTCAAATTTTATTGAGCCTTATTGTCAGATGGTGATAACTCTCTGCCCCTTAAGGGCTGCCTGTGACAGCCAATTCTGGTTGGAGAGATAGAGTGTCACTTCAGAGTTTTTAAAGTTTAAAGCAGCACAGAAAAACTGCACTGAGAAGTTCAGCTAAAGGTTAGTACAATGTTGGCACCTCCATTTGTTTTACAGTGTTCTAAATACCTACTGGCTCCCATGGGAAAAAATTTAAAAGTTTTACATTATAAAGTATAACAAATGGTTCCCTTGGATAGGAAAAACAAAGATGTCTGATAATGTTCATAACCACACACAACCTACTGGCCTAAACGTGCCTTTATCTACAGTCAAAGCAATAACCGGAAAGCTTAAATAGCTGGTACTGAAACAAATAATGCTATATAAGGACCTAAAAAGTGTTTGAGAACTATCATTTCGGAGTCACAATATCTTATCTAAACACCAAACCATTGATTGGAGGGTGTGCCAGGAGAAAAAAAACTTTTATTTTCAATATCACCACCGTAATAATGCAGTAATGGCTAAAACCTTTAATGAGATTTTAACTATTTGCTTTGATGAGATCAAGGTTGTAGTTTTAAGTATCAAACCCTACAAGGGCCTTCTTTGCAAAGTATTATTGGTGGTTTCGAAGTGTCTGAATGCAGCATCAGGCTGAGTACAGGATTTAAAAAAAAAAAAAAAAAAAACTAGCTCAAGTCTTACTTGGATCCCTCTTGAGAGTCATTTAGTCGATCATAGACCATGAAAGCAGTGCTGGCCAATGCTCTGAGAAAATTCAAACTTAAAATGATGATTGTGAGTAAAGTGATCACTTTCTTAATCCTGTTCCTCAACTAGCAGCCCCACACCAAAATGCCAATGATACACTATAGCCCCTTTTCATTGAAAGCCTAGGTAGTAGTTCAAAAGCCACCATTGGACCCACTAAAGATCTAATGTTTTCTATTCTTCTTGGAGCTCTTTGAGGGATGGCGTTGTGTACTTAGTTCCACTGGTGACAGCAGTAACTGATGACCAGAGATGGGTAGAGCCCTTAAAAACTGTACTTAAGAAAAAGCAGCACTGTTTCATCAAATTTTTACTTAATTTTTACTTTACAACAAACAAGTAGCCTTTAAAGAAATTACTCAAGTAAAAGTAAAAAAGTATTTAATAAAAAAAGTTACTCAAGTATTGAGTAAAAAAGAAGAAAGCGTGTCTCTCAATGCTGCTTATTTGTTTAAAATGAGCTGGTTTTGTTTAAGAGAAGTTACAATAGATGGAGTAGACAGAAATTATAGTCAAGTATAAGTAGTGACACTATCATCTTACTCAAGTCAAAATAAAGACAACAATGCCATAAAACTACTCCCAAAAGTATTTTTTTCTCTCAAAATATTACTCAATTTAACTAGTTACTCCCTACATGTACAAATGTTTTTATACTTTTACCTTATCACAAAATAATTTCAAAGATGTTTTTAAGCGTGAAAGTACACCTCAGAACTGCCTTATAGTCAGTTTACTCAAAATAGCTTACTTTTAAATCTGTGGCAAAGAGCTCAGTGCTGCAGACCAGTGTCGATACTGGCTCTGTAACTGTAACTGCAAATGTAACGTTGGTCAGTCATTCGGCCATTACTCATTTAAGTATTTTAGCACGAAAAAGATGTTTTAAGGGAATTGTAATTAACTGTTACATAATTAAAGGCTGTTTTAACTTTATTATTTAATCCAATAACTTTTGGACTGCCATGTTGTTTGGTGAACACCCCCCACCCCCGACTCTGTGTTAATGCAACAAAAAAAGTTGTGATTCAAGCTCAAATCGAAGATGTAGGAATAAAAATCTAAAAATACTTTCATTCAGAATAAAAGCATTTATTAAAAAACATTCAACTCCAAGACAAATATATTTCGGTTAAACTATTGAACAATTTAGTGAAACTCGACTATACTAATTAATAACTCTTTAGTCATAGAGGAAAAGGCAAATGAAAACAATTATCGATAAAATTATACAATAATATCACAGTTAGCCATGGATTTTGTATTTAGGTTAAATGAGCTTTAACTAATTTAGGGCACTCGGGATGTGTTCAAACCAATAAACAATGTAAGTCCAATGTAAATAAATCATTATTTGGTAAATAATATCTTATCAAACGATTTGCCTCATCATTAATCATAAATGATTAGATAATGGATTTTTAATCTTTTGTGATTGTTCCTGAGGGAATAATTAAGGGCTGAGACCCTTAATTGGGACCTAGCAGAGATGAGGATAATCGTTTTTAAAGAACTCTTTCTCTGTATTTTTGATTTAGATGTAATGAGCATAACAGTGAAAACAATAAATGGTAGTGTTTAAATCCTTATCAAAAAAATGTTTGCCTTAACTTTATAAATTGCTCAAAACCCTTTAGTATAAGGGGAACTATCATCCAGTCACTATTTGCCTCTATTGGGTTGACTTTACAACAGTAAACACATGACATGAGCTAATCTTCAAAAAGCCACAAAGTTTAGCTGGAAATGCTTTTACCAAATTTGACAGATCTGAATCCCAAAATCCTGAAAAACCACTTTTAACCCTTGCACCAAACTGTAAACTGGACACAACGCAGTGAGACAGACAGCTGCCACACTAGGCTGCTGATAACCAGACAGACATGCTTCCTTAGTCCAGGGAGTATGCCTGCACACCTCTAGTCTAGTAGCAGAAGGAACCTTTTAATGTAATCAAAATATAATGACAATTGTGTAGAAAACTTTTTGAATTTTGCAATATTAATAATCCATGTTGGCTGCCATTTTTTGGTTAATCTTTCTTATTTGTACTTTTACTACAAATGCATCCATTTTCCAGATGTCTGTTGTTAGTAAGTGTGCATTAAGTAAACAAGAAGGGGGTGTTTAAGTTAAGTGTCTTTAGCGTGATGTTTAATGAACATGAGTGTTTAATCAGATCACTTAAAGAAACCATAGCTCTTGAAAGTGGTTTCCATTAGTTCTGTGTTGCCCTGCAGCAGACTGGCAACCTGTCCAGGGTGTACCCCGTCCTTCACCCATAGTCTGCTGGAGACTGGCACCGGCCCCACTGTGACCCTCTGGTCACCTTTGGTGGTGCTGTGTCACACATTAAATGGTTCAGGCATTTAAAGGAAGCCCACTGTTGTCTCTTTATATTGCCTATATAAAGGTGATAGGGGCAGCACTGAGCACCATAAGTGGAAACGGCTAACAGGTGGGCTTTGCTACGGCCATATGACCAAAGACCTAATGTGCACTATCAGTGCAGGAATATAAATACTAAGACTAAAATCATTTAAAGAAGGTATTTAGGAAAAAAAATGTTGTTTTGCACTTCTGTTCCCATTTCTATTGCTGTTATTAAACATATCAAAGAATTATATAAAGTGAATCAGCATTTTTTTCTCATTGTTCTGGACTTTTCTGAATGCCCCTTTGGTCTGTATAAGAAAATTATTGTATTCAGCTTAAACAAAAGGTGCTGTGATCTAAATTTCTTTGTTAGGCTTTTTAAGACAACTAAATATTGATAGAGGTTCTACAGCCGATTCAAAAATCCAAACAATGCCAGATTTAAATAATTTAAGGAACAAAAGTGAATATTCTTTTAATTGTGAACCTGGAATCATAAAGCAGCTGTTGACCGTATTTTTCCATATCTGTAAAGAGGTAACACTACCGTCCGACTTACTGTACCTACTCTAATTTAGATTGCCAAGCTTCAACTTCAAGTAAACTAAGGCAAGGCGGAGATGTTTTCACTGCAACGACAACACAAGATTTACTTCTCAAGCACTTGTCATGTTGCCTCCGTCTCTGAACACAACTCATTCACTCAGTTTATTGAGGCGCTCTCTGACAACGCTGCTGGGATACACAGCTTTTGTGGTTCCTGTAAAACACTATCTGTGACAGCTACATAAAAGTCTACTGCAATGTACGATGGCAGTTAGTACAGCTTCATGGCAACAATGAGGCAAGTGCAAGCAAAGAAGGTAAATGTTGATTGGCATGGAAGTCTCGGGTTCTCATTCAGACATTTTGAATAATGCTGTAATATCTGACAAAGATAAATACAAAATGCTATTTTAAAATAATGATTTAAAGGCGAAAAAATAGATAAAAGCCAAAGTGTTTAAATTAACTGTCAATAAATCTCAGAGACTTGTGTAGAGTTGTTTGACTCAAGCAACAGAAGGCGTTGAGCATTAAGGGTCTATTACAGGTGAGACTTCACATTTTGGGCAATTTGAGCATGAGCTCCAGGTCCTGAAGAAGCAAACCACCTCCCTTTTGCCAAACTACTTTCTCAATGATGAATCATGAGCAAGCCCAAAATGATATGATTGTGGGAGTATCATGATATGGGGATTATCCTCTTTAGCAGGAATGAAGAGTCCAGACCTAAACTGAATTCAGAATCTGTGTCTAGACAGAAACTAATGTAAAGTGATAATTTCCATCACATTTGCTTAAACTTGAGGGATTAAAAAAAAAAAGTATGATGTACAAAGTTGGTAGACATAACCAAAAGCAACTATAGTTCTAATTGCAGTAAAGATGCTCTATAAACATCATTTTGGATTTTTATTGTTGAAATACTTTCAAAACACTAGAATGAATTTGCTTCAGGCTCACTTTATTTTTCTAATGTGTACTTACAATTTTCATTATCTGCAGGCTGTTGAATATATTCACTTTTATTATCTGCATTTCAGTGCTGGCTAGTTTTAGAGGAGCAGTAGCAGTAAACTTTGTAAGGCTTTTTTGGTAAATATTAAATTGCCTCCATTTCATGTGAAGTCTTGCTTTTGATCTGTAGTACCCAATTTCAGGACACGACAGGAAGCAGATGTTCTTTCCCTAAAAAGTACAGAAGTCTGAAATGTAAAGGGGAGTGTTTCCTTTTTACCTTCACTGCACATTCTGCAAGTGTTTCCCATATCGGAAAGTTTAAAAGCAACTACTTACAAAGTGCATTACAAGAACCTGCACCTAGACTGCATTTGGCATTTTGGAAGGAAAAAAAGCCATGAAATCATAGACAGCTGCAATGATTTATGGAAATGTTGTCCTCCTTTATTATTCGATAGAGAGATTTAAAGAGAAGTGGGAACACTTGCTGCCTCTCAGCAAATGAAAGTGTCTCACAAAGGAATGGTGTGTGTGTGTTTGTGTGTAGGGTTACACACAATATTCTTGGCTTGAAATGACAAATGAGATGAGGATGGAGTCTGTTGTAAATACATTTCTCTTGGGGAGAGGGACCACCACCACCCAAAGCAGAGTCTATGGAAATCCTCTCAATTAACTCTTGCTCCCCCCTCCCCCCTTCACCTCCACTTTATTGAGTGAGGGAGGCTGAAGCATAATGGCTGAGCACAAATCACAGAGAGCCTATTGAAAAAGCCGCCAGTTAACTATGTAATATTACCACTGCTGGAATGCTTCACTCTTTATCCCTTTTCAATTGCAAGGCTAGATACTGGGTATTCTTGATAAGTGAATTATAACACTGATGAAACTTTTTATTTCCTTTCAAAGAGATTGGAGTGAATGGGCATATTGTTGAAATGCAATAAGGAAGCTTAAAAAAAACAGGCCATGTTGAGCTTTAACTTTGATTATTTTACAACTTTAAAGAACTGTGGATTTAGAGAAAGCTTTGAAACTTATCAACCATGACCTTTGTGACCCCAGGGATATAAAGGATAAGAAACAAATAAATCAAAATTCATCTACCCATTACCTATCAAAGTTTAAATGTCTATCAACTTTTTCACACAGTAAGAATATTTAGCCAGAAAGCTCAATTCTTGAGAACTACCTACTTATTGTATGTAGTTTATGTTTAACGGATTATGGACTCAAATGTCATGTTTTTTACCAAAACTAACCTAAACAACAGCTGCCCAGACGATACTATCCAGCTAAATGGATGCCACACACACTGAACCGACAGGATAGCAGATGACTCCGGCTAGACCAGAGGCGGAAGTTTGTGCATTTATATTAACAAATGCTCGGTGCACAGACTCTGCTACTACCGGGAGTCACTGCTCACAGAATTTGGAGTTTTTAATGGTCAAATGCAGACCTTAAAAACCTCCCAAGGGAATTCACTTCGATTATCCTCACTGTTTTTTTCAACCCCCACGGATGCTAATGCAAAGCTAGCCATGAAAGAACTCTATGCGGTCATTAGCAAACACCAAATCAAACACCCCGAGGCTGCTTTTATTATTGCGGGTGACTTCAACCACTCCAACTTATAGACAGTCCTCCCCAGATTCCACCAACATGTCTCCTGCCACACCAGAGGAGACACTACCCTGGACCATGTCTACTCCAATCTGGCTGGAGCTTACAGTGCAACACCCCTCCCCCACATCGGACAATCAGACCATCTCTGCCTTTTCCTCACACCCCGGTACTCACCACTCATCCAACGTGTGAAACCCACTTTGAGAACAGTAAAGGTGTGGCCAGAGGGCTCAGACGTTTTGCTCCAGGACTGTTTCAGGAATTTAGATTGGAATACTTTCCACTACATAGACTTGAATCAGTACGCCTCGTCTGTACTGGACCACATCTCCACCACCATAGACTGTGTCACCACCCTCAAACGCAACACCAATTACCCCAACCAGAAACCCTGGATGAACCGAGATGTTTGTCTCCTGCTGAAGGCCCGCAACATTGCCTTCAGATCAGGGGATGCACAGACCTACAGTGCAGCCAGGTCTGAGCTGAAGAGAGGAATCAAGAAGGCCAAGCACCACTACAAAAAGAAGGTGGAGGATCACTTTTCCAACTCCAACTCCCAACGTATGTAGCAAGGCCTTCAGATTTTCACAGACTACAAGAACCCCAACACCTCCTTCGCCTCCCCTGAAGCCTCCTTCCTCAACGAGCTTAACAACTTTTATGCTTGTTTTGAGAGAGGGAACACCACAACTGCAACCAAGGCAGCCACCACTCCATACCAACAGCCACTGACTCTCCTCTCCACTGATGTAGCAGCGGCTCTGAGCAGGATTAATTCCCACAAGGCTGCGGGTACTGATGGCATACCTGGACATGTCCTCAGTGCATGCTCTGAGGAGCTGGCAGGAGTGCTGACGGACATCTTCAACCTGTCTCTGGCCCACGCTTTGGTACCGACCTGATTCAAAGCTACCTCCATAGTCCCAATCCCCAAGAATTCCAGCCCAACCAGACTCAATGACTACCGCCCGGTAGCCCTCACCCCCATCATCACCAAGTGCTTAGAGCGGCTGGTCCAAGCACACCTCAGATCCTGCCCCACCCCCTCACACACACACACACACACACACAGGAGCACAGAGGATGCAGTCTCCATAGCACTGCACTTTGTCCTTTCTCACCTGGAAGGCAAGAACACTTACGGTACGCTGTAAAGCTTTTCTTAGACTTTAGTTCAGCATTTAACATTGTCATTCCATCACAACTCATTACCAAACTCACAGACTACGGTATCAGTTCACTCATGTGCAACTGGTTGCCCGACTTCCTGACCAGTCGACCCCAACATGTCCGGCTGGACAACCACTTCTCATCCACTATCATCATAAACACCGGAGTGCTCCAAGGCTGTGTGATGAGTCCCTTCCTCTACTCTCTCCTCACCTACGACTGCAGACCTGTCCATGACTCCAATGCCATCATGAAGTTTGCAGATGACACCACAGTGATCGGCCTCATCAGAGACAACAATGAGGCCACCTACAGGGAGGAGGTGGACTGTCTAGCTGAGTGGTGCGACAAAAACAACCTGCAGCTGAACACCGAGAAGACCAAGCTTTAAGGTCCTGGGAATCCACATCCATGAGGACCTGAGCTGGACGACCAGCTGCTCCAAACTAATCAAGAAGGCGCACCAGCACCTCTTCTTCATGAGGACCCTGAGGAAGAACCACCTGTCCTCGGAGATCCTCACGAACTTCTACTACTGCACCATTGAGAACATCCTCTGTATACGGTTTGGTACGGGAACTGCTCTGTCTCTGACCAGAAGGCGCTGCAGAGGGTGGTGAAAACTGCCCAGTATATCGCCGGGGCACCGCTCCCTGCCATCAAGGACCTCTACAGGAAGCAGTGTCTGAAAAGAGCCAGGAAAATCACGAAGGATCTGACTCACCCTGCGCACACACTCTTTTCCCTCCTGCTCCCTGTATATTCTGTATAATCTGCATAATATGTGCATATAGCTCCCATATTTATATTGTATTTATACAGAACATTTATTTTATTTTTTAACCATCCTTGTACACCTGTAATTAAACATCTATATCCTGTATAGCACTTCTGGATAGATGCAAACTACATTTCGTTGCTTGTACTTGCGACAGTGCAATGACAATAAGGTTGAATTCTATTCTTCTATTTAAGTATTTATGCATTCACCTCACTCAATTCATGCAACTACACACCAGGACTGGGGTAGATCTGCTTATCCACCCACAGCTTAGCTGTCTTGTGATTGAGTTTACCCGGCTGGATGAAAGTCAACATCCAATCTTTCGGGTAAGAGGGAAGTCTCTGTTTTCTTAATCTTTGGGCTGAACGAAAGCTCAGAGTACCAGGCCGCCTTCCATATTTCTGGGGAGAGAAAATGTATAGCTGCTCTAATAGGTAATTAACCAGTAGTTATTACGGGTTTGTCACCACAAATTTAGAATACAAATTCTTTGTGTTGGTTCTGAAGGAATCCTGTAAAGTCACAGCTTATGAAAAATGACCGTGCTGAGTATCAAATTATTGCCTTGATATTATTTTTATGGACTTAATCAAATTAAGCATCACATCATGTATCATGAAGTTACTATGGGGCTAATAATTACCTAATCAGTACTTGACCATTATCTAATCTTTTTGTGTTCCCTAAAGTAAGAGAAACATTATACCAAGTGCTTACTGAAAATTACCGTAATTACTTAATCACCACCGGACAATTAACTAATATTTCGGTATACCCTCAAGTTAAGCGAAACTACACATTAGTTCCAAAATACTTACTTTTTGTTTCCCAGGTAGCTAAGCAGTAGTCCTATAACAAGGTTGGGCTGGGTGTTCCCCAGTAAGCACTGGTTAACGACCCATTTGTTCCTTATTAGTTCCCTAGGCGTTCTGTAGTAGTTAATCTAAATTTGTGTACCTTATTCTAAAGTGTTACAGATTACGGCCATCTTCTCCTAGCTTCTTACAAACTGCTAGCCTTACTCGGATAGTACTCATTATGGTGACCACCATGGTTTAAGTGCTCTAACTGATTTAATGTATTCAGATTAAACCATCTGTCAGAGTTACTGGATGTTAGAGGACCCAAATGCACAGATGGAAGGCATAGATGGCTTCTTGTAAATTTAATGAGGATGGTAACAGGAACAATAATCCAGAGAACACAGGCAGGTAACTTAGGAATCAAAACTAGAGACACTCAAGAGAAAGAATAAGAATGAAGAGGATCCAGTAATGAGTAACTACAGAGGAGCAGCATCTATGGGAGACAGAACAATTAATGGAGTAATCAGCTGATTGGGAGCAGATGTGGACAGAGGGAGCTAAGGGAAAGGGGAGAGGCAACAAAGAGTAGACAGGGCTTAACTAAAACTAGAAAAGAACACAAATGAATCCAAAGGGGAATAAGACCAATGACTTAAGATAAACATGATATAACTCTTAACAGAAACAGAATCAAAACTCAGAGCAGCAGGCTTCTGGTGACGATGCGAGGAGAGGACGCATGCTGAGGAGCTAGAGCTGATATCGGCCAGTTTTACGTTGCTACTTTCCGTCAGAAGGGGAAAAATTCAAGGCTAAAGAGCACACCGGGCCCTAAAATTGACCAAATGATTCAGTCGAACCCACAAGCTAACGAGGCTAACGCTAACACCAGCATGGAGGCACTCGTTGATGCAGGGACAGATTCAATGATTCTAAACGAGATTCGCGTCATGAACCGAGATCTTCAAGACAAAATACAGCAGGTAGGGTTAGACGTGATTACAATTAAAGACTGTCTGGACTCATTGAAATCAGATATGGCCGGCCTCAGCGGCAGGATGGGGGAAGCCGAAAACAGTGTCACAACTTGAAGATGAGAACGTGGTGCTCACTGCGAGCACAGTTGAGCTGAAGTCCAAAGTCGCACAGCTGGAAGATCGGATCCAATACCAAGAAAACTACAGCAGGAGAAACAATCTAAGGACCAAGGGTGTCCCGGAGCTCTTGGAAAAGGGGGATAGCGTACTGGAGTGTGTCATGGATGTACTATGAGCCCTACTCCCACAAGACCAGGACACAGATCAAATCGTCATTGAGAGGGATCACAGAATACCTGCTGGTTTAAAAGAAAATAGACGAAACATGCCAGCCAGACCCCGCCACATCCTGGTGAGATTCCTTCGCTTCACAGACAAGGAGAAAATACGACTCAGAGCTAGAGAGGTTGGAACTTTTCACTGGAGGGGAAATAAGATACAGTTTTTTCCAGACTTCACGAGGCAAGTACAAGAAAAAAAGAATAAATTCTTTGAGGTAAGACGTATGTGTAGAGACACCGTTTTTTTGATGGATCTGGGAAATCAATTCCTAGAACCAGCAAAACCCAGGAAGCGATTAAAACTCTGTTCAAACATGCTGGTTTATCAGATGTATGGAGACTCCTAAATCCTTCAGCTCGAGACTATACCTTCTTCTCAAGTAGGCACTCTGTTTATAGTCGGATAGACTAATTTCTGATCTCACACACTCTGATTGAAAATGTTGGGAATTGCAATATCGGTTCAATAGCAATAATCGATCATGCTTCCATAGACCTAGTCCTACAATTGGGATCTCATTATGAAAGGGCTAGGGGATGGAGGATGAATACCAGTTTACTAAATGATGCTGACCTATGCAAACATCTCAGAGAACTAATTACTGAATACTTCATAAACAACAATAATACTGCAGACCAAAACTCAATTTGGGACGGGTTCAAAGCATATATAGGGGAATACTGATACAACACTCCTCCTGGATCAAAAAACAAGACTCCCAAAATATAAACCGATATGAAAAAGAGATAAAGAAATTGGAGAGGGAATATTCGGAAAATATTAACCCATCAATCTTTGATAAATTAGTCAGAGCTAAATATGAGCTAAATACAATATTTTCTAAAAAAAAAAAAGTAGAGTACCCTCTTTTCAGGATCAAACAGAGATGATATGAATCAGGCGATAAAGCTGATAAATTATTAGCCAGCCAATTAAAGGCCAAACAAGCAGTGCGTCAAATTAGTGTGATAAGGAACGGGGCTGAGAGTGTAGTTACTAGTCAGAAAGAAATTAATAAAGTATTCAAAGATTTCTATAAGCACCTTTATTCTCAAGAAGGACAATTTGATTTAAATACAGCAGAAAAGTTTTTTGGAAGGTTAATTCTTCAGAAAATGTCCAAAGAGAGTGCCACACAACTAGAAAGGCCTATAACTATGGAAGAACTCGTTAAATGCATTAAAACCTCACCCAATGGGAAAACCCCGGGCCTGGACGGTTTTCCTAACGAGTTTTATAAAACATTTACATCCAAACTGTGCACAGAAATATTAAAAACCTTTAATTCAGCTATCGATTCACATCGGCTCCCCACATCAATGAAGGAATCATTAATTACCGTCATTCCAAAGTAAGGGAAAGACCCTTTGGAATGTTCAAGCTACAGGCCAATAAGCTTATTGTGCTGTGATGCAAAATTATTCAAAAAAATATTATCATGGCGGATTAATAAGGTCATAACATCAATTATACACCCGGACCAAACAGGCTTCGTCAAGGGCAGAACCTCCCCTGATAGTCTATGACGATTACTACATCCGATTTGGAAGGACCAACATTTAAATTTTCCTGTAGCGGCCCTGTCACTTGACATGGAAAAAGCGTTCAATAGGGTCAGCTGGAGCTTTCTATACTATACACACTATGTACACTATACACATCAACAATTTTGTCAGGATACAAGATCAACTGGTCTAAATGCGAAGTAATGCCCAGTCAAAACGTTGTTACAAAAGCCATATACAAAAATGGAAATTTCAGTGGGTACCAAAAAACCTTAAATACTTAGGCATACTGCTGAACCTGGGCCTGAAAGACATTATTCTGGACAACTTTGAAGCTGTGATAAATAAGATAAGTTTACTTTTAAAGGGATGGGACAAGCTACAAATATCGCTATGGGGTAGAGTCCAGGCCATTAAAATGATTATTACACCGAAATCAAATTACCTATTCAATTTATTACCTCACAAAATTCCACACCCTATATTTAAGAGCCTGGACAAATGATAAACAACTTTACTTGAGAGGGGAAAAAGGATAAAATTTCTGTCCTAAAACTCCAAACTAAATTAGGATACGGAGGATTACGACTACCCAATATGCAACTTTATCAGGAAGCTTTTACAAGCACACAAATAACATCACTTATGTTAAACAACCACAATAGTCCAATCTGGGTGAGCTTAAAGGTGAAATAAATGCTCCATTTAAAGCTTTTGATTATCTATCTCAACATTCAAATGATGGAATTAAATCCAATCCAATTACCACTCATACTAAAAATGTTTGGCAGCAGTTGCATAAAAAAGCAAACACCTGTCCTTTCGCTCAGTGAACAGCCTCAACGTGGAATAACCCAAAAATAAAAATAGAGGGGAAAATGATCTTTTGGAGGAGCTGGCATATAAAAGGGATTGACCGTATAAACTGCTTCTTCAAAAATTGTACCTTACTGTCATTTCAACAATTTCAAGAATTATACAATCTAAACCACAAAGATTTCTGGAAGTTCCTACAAATTAGGGACTGACTCACAAAATTAAAGAATCCCGAGGGAACCATACCCATTGAATCACCAATATACACCATGTTTAATAAAGTAAAAGACTCCCCAAGACGAGTAAGTCATATTTATAACTATCTGATTGAGAACACTTGTGATATTGGACTTAAGAAGGTATGGGAAACAGAATTAAACAAAAAGTTCACAGAGGAAAAATGGGCTGCAATAGTCAAACAAGAGAGATGCACGCTCTAAATTGATACAGTTCAAAATTCTGAATCGATTATATTGGACACCAGTTAAATTATTCAGAGTTAGAATAAGTAACTCTGATACTTTCTGGTGATCCAAACAAAGCTCAGGAGACATGCTTCATATGTTCCTTATGTGTCCGAACCTAATTTCCTATTGGCAGGAGGTCATGGGAAAAATTAACAGCACCCTTAACTCCAATTTATTCTTGACAGCTACGCTGGTACTTCTTAACTTCTTAGATTATAAAGTCAAAATAGGAACAAAAAAAGTACAATGGTTAAAAATAGCCCTCACCATGGCTAAACAAGTTATATTCAGATATTGGAAAGGTCAAAGTATCCCTACTTATACAGAATGGTGTACGGCACTTTTAGAAACTGCTTCTTATGATCTACAAGATAAATGGTCAGATTGAGGCGTATCAGAGTACGTGGGAACCGTTCTTAAAACCATAGAGGAAAGGCTCAAACACTATTGGTCCAGAATAAAAGATAGTGTGTTTGTACTTTTTATTTACATTATTTTATTTACTTTTTTTTTTCCTTTAGTTCCTTCTGCTGGCTGGAGTGGGGGGAGTACGGGAGGATCGGGAGGGGTTCAGCAGGGGAAGTGTTAAAAACTCAAATCCATCTCTGTATAAATACTTAAGGCTTCACAGTAGTGATATTGTCAACATTGGTTTCACTGTATGTTTAATTGTTGAAGGATTTATTAAAGATTGAATATTGAAAAAAAAAATGAGAGCAGCAGATCAACAAACCATGGAGCATAGGGAGCTGGGAGATCCTTATGCTAAAGGAACTATGGTGTGAAGCATATGGCTCCTTTCTTAAGTCAGCACTATTTAAACAGCCCTTATAATGGCGACTACTAGTGCACATCCATTTTCTTACTGATTTAGTGTACAACCCACAGATTCCTTTTTTGTTTTTTTTGTTTTTTTACACTGTCCTGTCTGGCGATGTGGCAATAAGAATAATCGCCTTGATGCCAAACAGAGCCCTATTCCCAGCCCAGATTTCACATATTCTGCTCCGCTCAGCCCTGCTGATGTACGTCAGGCGGAGCTCTTTACGCAGTCATGTTAATCAATGAGAACTGTTCCACATCTGCCGCTACTCCTCCGTCCATGTACGTCTTCTTCGTCCGCCACCGTCAAAATACTGAGCAGAGGGCGTGCAGGTGGCACAGTGGTTAGCGCGCACGACCCATGTACGGAGGCCTTAGTCCTCGACGCGGGCGACCCAGG
>JAUZNJ010049234.1:0-31089 GCA_034780135.1 Jordanella pulchra
ATATATATATATTGGCAGGCTTAAAAAACTTGATACAAAACATTTAGGAAGCCAAAAACTGCAGTGAGCTGCATTGTGCAAGACAGGATTCTGACTCAGACTGATGAACGTAAGATCTGAGCCTCATATGTAAACAAACTGTCTAAGCATTGATAACTTTGTTTAAAACCAGTCACTATCTGAATAACAAGACCAAATGGTTGAGGCACTATGGATCAAGATTTCCTGTATCTGATGAAGACAAGAACTCTTGTTGATGTTGATGATGCCACTTTTATGATTAACTATGGTGCATTTTAAAATTTGCTCAGTGTGTTTTTTGTCTCACCTAATGTTTTGAATATTGTCCAGTAAGTTTCATATTGGTTGATGTAACCAGAACACTATGCTGAACATCTTTACACTTTGCACCGCATGAAATGTGCTAAACCTCAAATTTTGTTTCTTTAAATAATGTCTTTCCTGATGGTTACATTTTATAAAAGTAAGATTGCACATTAAATCTATGTGGTCTATATTATAACTCTCAGTGAATTACATTAAAACACAAGGTTGTTATCTTACAAAATGTATAAAAAGTCAAAGGGGAATGAATACATTTACGTATCAGGTATGGTAAAATAGTAAAGGCAGTGATGTTATTTCAAGTGTAGGTTTTTCTCTTTTTATTCATTTAATGTACACACACATACACACATATATACACACATGCTTCTTCTCTGCCTGGGGGCCACATTAGTCAGGGAAAGGGGTGCACGGTGAAGCACAGGCACCCAATCCAAATACAGTAGCCAAATCCATTAGACCATGTTGTTACCTACCTCACGAATTGCAAGCAGGCCCATTCATCTGTTACATACCAATATGCTCAGCTTCAAAAGACTATGACGGGATTTAGAGTGGAGAAATATAGCTTTAAAAACTTAGGAAAAACAGGAAGGTAAAAGAAAAAGAAACAGTTATGAAGTGAACAGAGATCAAAATAAGCTGTTAATAGAGAGATCTTTTCATGCATCATATTGCAAAAGAGACAGCTTACTAGAAAAAGGTAGGTCTCAGAGCTTAATGCGAGGCAAGAGAAAAAGCCCCAAAGGCTCTGGTTAGTTACTGTGATGTATATCGCTGTGAGCTGGGGGGTTGGTTGTTGTCAGTAAAGATGGGCCGGTGGAGAAATGATAGGGGACAGATGAGACAGGCACAGTGAAAAGGGGGCTGGTTTTATTCATATGTCACTCGTTGCCTCCGTACCATGACAACACCATGTGGGCTTTGCAGCTCACTGGGGACTGCGCTGACGTCTTCGGTCTGTTGGACTCACTGCGGTACTCTCACACAACCCAGGTTACTTAATTCATTATATTTAAGAAACTGTCACCTAGCATTTAAATATAGTAGTTTGTTGAGGCATAAAAAATATTAGCAGCTTTCTTTCAAATGGTACACTTGGGACTCTGCTAAATTCATCAAAGAACTGTTAGTAGGCTTTCTTATATAAAGATAGTGTTATGCCTACTATAAAGAAATATACAGAACAATAGAAAAATGTTCCTTTGAAAAAATGTATGCAGAATCTTAATGAATTGTTCCATTTTTTGTCACTTGCTTATTTATGGGTGTATCAAACTCATTTTAATATCAAAGTTGAGTAAATATAAAGTGGACAGTTCCAAGTTGTTTCTTAGAGAGAAAAACAACCAGGATTTATATTAAAAAGCCATTTAAAGCTCTTTTGAAAATACTAGATTGATTTCAATATTTTGTAATCACAAGTTCTAGTTTAACAAGCCATAAAAAGACTGGATGTTACCAGAGTTTGACAACATTTCAATCTGAAAAACTTACAAAAAAGAGGAAAGCAATTAGAAGAGTTTATTGAAATAATTTTTAAGACTTTGGCACTCAGGCCTCAGCAGAGTACAGCAAGAGCTGCTGAATGAGAACAGGGATGAAAACCCTGCTGTGGTCTGAAACTTGTTGTGGAACGGAGATGATATGAAGATGGATGCCAGCTAAAACAATGAGCAGGTTCATAAAACCTCCATGATGAGCAAGCATAGAGCGACAGTGGAGAGAAAAAACTCCCCTTGGGAAGAAATCTCTGGCAGAACCAGGCTCAACATGGTGGTCTTCTGTCAGACCGGCTGGAGATGCCTTGCGAAGCAGTAAGAGTCCTTTGAAAGTGCTTCAATAGGAGCTAGCTGCAGCATGGAGAAGGAGACAGACGGAGGTTGCAAGGATACTTGAAAAAGGGATGGAGGAGGAATGAAACAGGGTCATAAGAATCAAAGTCTCCAACTCTTGTTGGTGCCAAGTTGAGCTGTTGAATGAAGTCTTTTAAGTACGACTGATGCTGATTGAATTACGAGCAGGTGTGGATGAAATGCCAATCAGATGCTTCACAGACTGATTGCTTGAGGTTAAATGATCCAGTTTATTCAGTCGGAACTTTTGCTTAAGCTCCATTAAATTCACTTAAACTATATTACTGCTAATGCATGTCTTTCTGCCTGAACAAATCAAAAACAAAATTACAGACTTTTGAAACTTGTTGAATCCAGTGAAGAACATCAAATCTGAAATCTGAGAAAAAATGCATCAATGAAGAAAACATGGGACAGTGTTGAACCTTCACAGACATGACCAGCTTGGCAAAATTAATGCATTGATAACTACTCCATGAGCTGTACCCAAAATAGCACATAAAGCATTGCATAACTTTATTTGCTTTTTTTAGTGTCATTGTTTTTGAGTCAACGAGGAGAAAGAAGCCAGGCTGACCAAGAATAACAAAGGCTTGGAAAAAAAGAAAAGAAAAAAAAGCAAATCAAAATGATCTCCAAGATGTGGAATAATGTTTTGTGGGATTAAAACAGTTTGGTTCAGCTCTGAATGTGGAATAATCTGTCAAACGTTTGACATATTTTAGAGTCAGAATATGGTGACGAATATTAGCTAAACTTTAAAAACCTGCTGTAATGAATGGAAACAAACTCTGTTCTCTATCAGGAAACTAAAGAACATGTCTGGTGGTCAGTTTTCAACCTCAAGCTGAAATGCATTGATGCTGCTGCAGGACAATGATCTGAAATACTTTTATGTCAGAAAATCCAACTCTAAACGACTTAGAAAATAGAAATGCACCTCTATTAGTGGCCTAATAAAAGCCCACCCTGAAAACCCAATAAATATGCTGTGCCATCAAGGATGGTACTACTTTTAAACATTTTTTTTTTTTTTTTGCAGATGAGAGGAAAGGTTATAATAGGTCTTGGATTCCTCTTCCTAAATTAGTTTTGGTTAATTGTATATATATTTTTTTCTAATGCAGTCAGTTATAATTAGGTTTTAGAATTTGGGTTTGCTAGTTTTTATTAGTTAATATTGTTTTGATAATGCTTCATCTTAGTGTTGTTTTCAGTAGGTCTAGTACAAATTTTCAGGTGCAGCATTCAAAAAGGTCAGAGTACTGTATTTATGAGCATATTTTATTACTTATATTATGCATATAAATATTTCAAAAACTAACTCGAAGCTTCAATCACAGCTGACTTTTAATGAGTCCTGTGAAATAAAGAAACATTTTGATATCAGTTTGTGGGGCTTATAAAAAATAATTAACATTAAAGCAAAGGCTTTATATCTAAAAACAATTAGCTTCATAGAAGCACAACACAGTTTGAGTCAGTTTTCCCTTTTAAGTTCAGTTTTTATTTTGCTCAGACTATAAACATGTGGTCACACTTTCAGTTTTTTTTTCTTTCACTAGCTGAAATACTTGATTTAACTTTAACAAAAACATCATTACTTGAAAACATTTTTTAGTAAGACTCGTTATAATTGTCTGACATAAAAAAAAAATATTTGATCAGAAATGTTTGTTTTCAGCAAAATGCATTTAACTAGCTTCAGTGAGGCATAAATCCTATTTTAAAAACTAAATAAATAAAATATACATTTTAATAAATGTGTGAAAAGTTGAAAATAAGGTTCTACTTGGATGTAATAAAGTTGAAAACTGAGAGGGCCATTTCTTCATAAGTAATTGATAGATCTAAAGACCTATATTAAGCAAAACAGCGATTAATAATCAAAATTAGCTGTTCTGAGCAGCTTAAAAAATAAGAGCACCGACTACAATCAATAGACTTTAATCATATAAAAAAATGGTCAAAGTTTGATTTATGATTAGTGGAAAAAGAAAAAAAAGGATTAAGAGAATAGTATACTGTAGACAGTGAGGTGCAATGGCTTGTTTGGTAAATCATCAGTGTTACTGAACAGACATTTGACAGGTTTCTGTTCCAACAAAAACCCACCTGAGTGAGCTGGTGAGGCTCAGGATCACAGACCATATAAGAGGAGACAGGTGCAAACCATATTATAAACATTAGAGAAGACAAAGAGGGACCAGAATAGACCTGTAGACTATTGCTTAAACAAATAAGGAACTATGAAATATATCATTAGCTATCATTTGGAAAGTATGGACATTTGTAATAACACATAATGCAACACTATGCACCAATTTCTGATAACAGCAGCCAACAGTAACTATGTTTCTGTTCTGCACTCACTGTTACTGTAGACTTCAATCTCCTTCTGTGTCTCTTCTCCTACATCCTCCAACCCACAGTCCACTAAATGAAACGGAGAATGACAAGAACTGGGTCTGAGATTAATGACAACATTAAGTTGACCAACACAGTTAGTCATTTAGGGAAGAATGTGATGGGTTGCTTTATTCTAAAATCTTTCTTCCACTCTTTGCTTTAAAGAGTTAGTCATCCCTACATATATGTATATGACAGGTAAAGCTTATTATGCCTTTGCAGAATTATATTAAGCAAAACCAGACATATTTTAGAAATACAAAATAATGTAAATCAAGACATTTTTGTTAGACTGGCTGATTATTTTAGCTAGTTTCTGATAAGGATGATTTAATAAAACTTATCAGTAACACGTTCCAATATATACTGTAGTTCTATTCAGAAGCTGGCATGCAGTCAATATTACCATGATTCCCTTTAATACTGTGCTTTTAACAATGCAGTCAAACAATATCTTTCCAGTATTTTATTGTCATATGATTATTTTGTTTTCCCCAGCAGGGTTGTTTGCCATCGCCAACGGTCACTGGGTTAAAGTAGCCTGTAGAGCTTGACAATTTATAACCAAGCATAACAGAGATACTCCGAACAAAAAAACTAGCACGTCTACCCTCACTCTCGATGGCAATTTAGTGACTAAATAAGCCTAGCCTACTGATTTTTTTATTTAAAGGGAGAAGCTAGAAAAGAACTAAAATAAATTCATACATACTTGTGGGGGAACTTTAAATGCCATGCTGAAAAAAACAGACTCAGTTCAAAACTAGGGATCTTTTTGAAGAAAGGAAAAAGTACCACTGTGCAGCACACTGCAAAGTGTTCTTAAAACAGGAATTATAGATGCACAAAATGTAATTAGTTAATTCTTTCTGATCCACAAATGGTCAAATCATATATATGTGCACATAGGCCAATATTTTATCAAAATGTCACTTAGGGAACAGCAGACTTTTTCTGGACAAAAACAAGTGTTTCTTGGTAAACTGTTGAATTGGAATCTGTTCCAATGGTTTCAGCTTTTAAGCATGTTGCACAAATTGATCAATTTGACTAAGAAAAGGAAATGAAAGAATAATATTGGTTTGTTTTATTTATTAAAAAAAAAAGTTTTGATTCATCTTTGGGAAATATTGTCCTGTTAGAACTTCCAGTTGTATCCAAAGCTGTCTCCTTCAGATGATAAGTAATTTCAAACCCAGTTACCACCAAGGCCTAAGGCAAAGTTTTATACCAATATAGATCCAGAGGGTAATGACTTAAAAAAGGCCCCGCTACAAAAAATGGAAATTAATAAACTTGATACTGAAATAATTTATGCTCAGGCATTTTGCTCTTTATACAAATATGCCATTTTTGGAGGAGTCAGGATGAAGATTTCAATCCATCTTTATCTATAAAGCGCTTTAAAAACAACACAAATGTCCAAAATGCTGTTCTTTGGTAACCACAGGAAACAAAACAAACAACATAAATAACAGCAGAGGTAAAACAACACCATGTACATTTTAGAAGAGAGCATCATCAAATGAAGAGAAGCGGGGAAAACAGAAACTCACGAATTGTTCAAAACTATTTAGTATAAAGCTATTTCCTTAAAAATAACACAGAATATGGTATTAATGATATATTCTCAATTGAATGACACAAGTGGCGCTGTCAGCTCTTCAGTTTTATAGAATTCATCTGAGACTTTCTAAGTCTGACTTCAAGCTGAACCTGCTTGGATGTCTGATGCTGGACATCATCTAAAATATTTGCCATTCCTTTCCTTCTCATCTACACATGTGTAGATCAAAAATAATCATAACAAGGTTTCCTCTTTTGTTTTATGTCGTATATACTGTGTTTGCCATTTGGCATAATGTTCCTAAAGAAATAAAGAAAGTGCAATGATACTACTGCAGATCAACTTTAACCATGTTTACTTCTATGTTTATGGTACAAACAAATTTCCACAATAATTTCAATTGCCTGGGTATAAAAGAGGAATCCTTGCCAAAAGACTGAATTTAATAAATCCCTCTGATAGATCCTGAAATTAATTGGAGCGTAAGGAGAAATGTCACCATCTGTTTTGTTTAAGTAGTCTCTTTGATTTCTATTTTGAAAGAAGCAGAGTAAAGTTAATCTTGTAATTTGAACAACCTCTTCCAGTGATTAACGAACTATATACTGCTTTTAATACAAAAACGCATCCTATAAATAGAGTCAGTTGCATTCATTTGCCGAGTGGAAGTGGGTTTTGTTAAATGTTTTTTACATCCCATGGCTTGCATTGCTTTATGTTGCTGGTAGTTGTTTTAAACTGACTTTACAACAAAAGGTGATTTCTCTGTGTGTCAGTCTTACAGCTGGTTTGGGAGAATTTGGGTTATCTGATAGGTTCTAATGAGAGTAAACAGCCAGGTGGTCCTACAAGACTTCCCGTAACATGCCTGGTGAAGTGGGTAACATTTGGCCCTGGAGCAGAGGAGGGGGATGTATTTCACCTGCCTCACCAGATGGGCTGAATGAACTCAGATCCTCAAGGGTTGGTATCCTGCACCTTTCAGCTGTGTCCCTTGCCCTACACAGCTGAATCAAATGTCTAAGCTACATTAAATGCATACAGTCGGGCTCGCCAGAGCTCTGCTAATGAGCTGATTTGAGTCAAGTGGTGAAGCAGGGACACATCTAACAGCTGCAGAACATCAGCTCTGGAGGACTGGAGTTTAAAACCACTGATTTAGAAAGGCAGATCCAGCAGAAGCCATAGACGTGTATTTTTGTTTCTTGTAAATTTTAAGACAAAGATAGGCTCCAATTACCTTAAAGGTATGCAATAATACGCAAGCATTAATAGCATTATCTGGACTCCATTAGAAATTTAGACATTAGATTATCTTTAGAACTCAAATTTGAGAAATTGACAAACTGTGCGGCTTTAGTGTTTAGGTGTTGGACCCTCTTATCCCTCAATCACCACTGGCCACCATTGTCACCATAACTCTATTTAAAAAAATCACTACTATATGTGGTGTTTTGTGTATATACAGAGCAATGAGAAATATTATTTAAGCACAAGTACCTGAATTGTGGCTAGGTACACAACAGAGGGTGGGATTTGATCCCCTGGTGAAAGTCACATCCACTGACCAGTTTTCCTGCTTCAGCACAGCTGATTTCCATTGATAGCTGATAAACAGGCTTTTGCTGAACTGCAATAATCAGAATCAGTTGTAATGAAGCAGGGAAACCTCGAAAACCTGCAGGACCGACTTTGGGTATGCTTTTGATCTGGCTATGGAACAGGTAACCAGACCTTTACCCTGACACTGGGACAAAATTTAAGACAAAAATTGTGCTTGTTCCACAGAATGTTGGACTCTCTCTGGATTGCCTCTCGATACTAATCCCGTTTTTATTGTTCATTAATAAGAGCTCAAGTAAAGTGGTAGAGAAGAGGCTGTCTGTGTGGAAGCTTCAGGTTCTCAGTTTTTCTTGATGTGCTTGATGTGATTCCGTTGCTGTCTTTGGGTAATGGTCACTGCAGGCACTGGAGCGGTTCCCATCAATGTGTGAAGAAGCAAGGAAGGGTCAACCCCTCTGAAGGCCATATTCAAGGTATAGCCTGTATAGCTGCAAAATGCTTATAAGATCAGTTTCAATTGTCTTCACACCCAAGGGAACCTAAACCTTCCCAAGCAGAGAAAAAAAATGTTTCTTTTCAGATCTGGTGTTTTTTTCTGGGTACCTTCCAGAAACCAGCTTAAACACAGGAGCTCCTTATATCCAAGGCCACAAATGAAGTATCACAAATATATAATATAAATTGTGTTTGTAAGGCTGAGCTCACACTTCTCAAGCAGACAGGTTGTTTTTCAGCCTGGGGTACATCATGTCTTTTTCGTCAGTATTAATTACATAGACCAATTAAACTTTTATAGAGGCTGAACATAAGTCATTTGAGCAAGTGTTTCCAGATTGATGGGTCTCTACCTAGAGTGGGTTAAACAATAAGATAATTGGCCCTCCCTCCTTCCCTCCAGCAGCTTTTCTTCCCCTCACAACAACCCTACTCTCCTCCTCATCCACTTTCATCATTCATACTCATTGGCACGCAGAGAACAATACTATTAATCTTGACAATTACATCACTGCAAAGGGTCAAAAAAACAGACAACATCACTTGAGGAATGCTGTAGACTCACAATATCTAATAATAGCAAAATATGTTTCTGTTCTCAACCAAAGAAATCAAGATACAATGCAAACCTTTCATAGAAATATTTACCAATCAACATATTTGCATATTCTTCTGACCCCAACGTACGCACCAAAAGGGTTTTCCTTTGTGTCTCATTATTAGCATTTACTCTGCAGCTGACCTGGAGAATGCAGGGTCAGGCAATTATGAATTGAAATGCCACTTTGTTGTAATGATTTTGCTGCCTGACAGAGATGGAGTGAAAATTCGCTGCTTTGTGGCATTTTATTAATAATGTTTGATGAGAGAAAGAGAGGTGCCGCAGGGTAACATTACAGGCATGTTGTTAAATAGGATTCTGCTCAGAATGATCACAATAAAAGAGTAAACCAAGCCATGCATTTTAGAAACAATTGAATTCTAAAAATAAAGACCCAACAAACTTTAAAAGTTTATGTCTAGTGATGTAAATGTTGGAGAAAAGTCTTAAAAATCAAAGTCTTGATTTTTAAGTTTATATCACCATTATTCATTTTTTTGAATTTGCATGAAACTTTTATTAAAATTTTGATGTAAGATTTTCTAATTATTGTTGCTGGCTTATCTCAAATTTCTGCTCCAGGTAAACAAGGCTTACAGCAACCCTCAGCTGCTGAATCTGCCCAAATTGGCTTAGTACACGAGACCACGGCTCATTTGGTCAATGCAGGGCTCAGAACAAAGAGTCAGAGAAACAGATAATGTGTAATCCAGTTACCTCAGCCAAGCCTACATACCATTTATGGAGGTTTACGTCATGAGGTTATTGAGAAACCCCAATTCATCTAATAAAAAAGGTCTGAAGGCTAAAAATCCTACTGCAGAAAAATGAATTCTTCTCAAATGGCCCATCTATTAATAATCCATACGTAAGATGATTAAGGAATTTTGGCCTAAATTTATTTCTAACAAGGATTAAAACCGTTACCCTCTGAAATATTCCTTCTCAAGCACAGGTCATGAAACTCAGAAACCATTGATTGGCTGCACTGGGTTTACCCATGATCAGATATTACAAACTGCTCTCATTAAAAAGTCCAAATAAGGGGTTCAGTCATTTCAAGACTTATAGAAATTGGTGTTTGATTCGGGTGATAAATTCTTGTAAGATTAGTTTCATTTAACCATTTTCAATGTTTTATTTGCTCATTGGAATGCATGATTTTTTTTTCCCCTTAACCCTTTTTGCAGTAAATGAGTCCTAATTCCATACATAAGACAGCTGGACGGATGTACGGATCCATCCATTTTGCACTTGACCACATTCCACAAACAGATTTTTACATAACTGATCAGGATTTTATGTGATAAACCTATTGCATATTTATTAAATGAAAATTATACCTTTTATTTTCTTTGTAAATCACTGACAGTCTGTAGCGATGCCCACATTCGCTTTCAGCCCCCTTTACTCGGACTCCTCTAAATGCAATTCAACAGAATCCGTTTAAAGGTCATCTTATTAGTAAGAGTCCTAATGGTGATTTAAAGAACAAATGGAGCAGTTCATGAACAAAAAAAAAATCCTGGTTCCTGGTTTCAGTCTATATATTAACTAGTAGAAACAGTAGACATGAACAAAGGGCACAATTTAACCATCTGAAACGCAAAGTAGGTAACATTATACAAGGTAGAAATCTGGGGGGAGGGAGTCCCACTGCAAAGCTTGGCAGTGGCACTATTGTGCTGTCGTAACGATTTCTTCCGAAAACACAGGAAATCTGCTCAGAATTCATTGGATTATATCAGATATGTAAAAAATGTCTATCTGTGAAAAAGACTTAACAGGGCAGTGATTCACCTTCAAGCAGCTCAGCGACATTAAACATCCAGCCAGAGCTACAATTAAATGGTTTAGATAAAAGAGAAAAATAATTTCAAGACAAAAAATTTTAAGGCAAGAGCTTAAAAAAAACAAAAAAAAGGAAAAAAAAAAAAATCAACATTCAAGCATTCTGTTCATCCAAACTAGCAACGCTGCTGCAAAGCTTTGTAGAAATCTGGTGACGAAAAAAAAAGGTGCAATGCACTGCATTTAAAAACAGACTCTGCTACATTTTAAGTATGGTCCACAAATTATTTCTAACATGTTGATCCTTCTGTTTAGTTTCTAAACTATATAAATGTCAAGAAAGAAAAACTCCTTTTTCAGCATGTTTTAATTAAGAAATTATAATAAAAATATTGCAACCTAAAAATACAACACTCAACACATTAGCATCCCCAATTTTAAGTCTGAGTCAATCATCCAGTCAAACAAATGATAAAAAACAATACAGTAAATAATAAAATACCATGTCCACGTAAAAAAAAAAAACCTTGGAGTAAAACCTTTGAGAAAAATAACAATTTTCGTGCATTTCCTTATCTGTTCACAACCTAGAAGTAAATACAGTGATAATATTGTGCTTAGCACTGATTATATTTGATAACTATAAAGTTATTTAGAAAGAAAAGGTCAATGATGACCATGACCATACATTTCCTGTGCATCCCATCCGAGATGATTTTAGCAGTAGTGATTATTTTTGTAAAGCTTTGAAATGTGCCTTAAAGACAACTCAGTATGTTGAGTCGGGCCATCAGAGTATTTGAAAGAGCAGCAAACATCTGGAGAATATGTGATAAATAAATGTTTACCATGCATATACTACAGTACGACATCTCATTCTCTCTGCATTCAAACAGAGGAAACAAACGGTCCAAAAAGAAGTGATTAAAATCGATGAAATACAAGAAATCCTGGAGAAATTACCAAAGGTTGGATCATCAAAGGTTAGCTCAACAACAATCATGCATATGATGAATATTTGGCCATATTTGTAATTGATGTTAAAGAAAGAACTTTGATCGCACTTAAGATAAAAAGGCCTCAAAGAGCAACAAATGTTCACTATTGCTATAAGTTTCATAAACCTTTCACCAGACCTGGTGTTGCAATACAAGGCTATGATAATACCATGAGCAAAAAGGCAAAACCCTGCTTTGGTAGTTTGTGTGACAGGACCACAAACCTAAAGGTAGTCTGTGTGTGTCCAACTGGTGACTTTAGTCACAAGACTTTCAAGTATTTGACACTTGTGAAACGGTATTTTATCTTGCACACAGAAAGTGAAACAAACTTTAGGTTACAGTTCTTGGTCAATCATTGAGGATCTGATTTTGTGTGGGGCATCCCAGAATCCCGTTCAGAGTTAGACTCTGCAGGGGCAGAGATTTTGTCAAAGATGAACTTGTAGAGGCTGGTCTCGGGGCGCGCTGTGCGGCAGTTCTTGCACTCTTCGTTGAAATAGTGGATTAAGAGGCTGTACAGCTGTCCTGAGATGAGGAGAGAAAGGATGGAGAAAAAAGGAAACAAAGGCAAAGAAGATATATGAGCATTTTTGAAACAAAAAGCACCAACGAGTTGAGAGGCAAACAAACATGGAAAAATATATATATATATGCTCGGTATAAGATTTTTTTTTTTCTTAACAGTAGCTCCACTTTAGGAAATGGATGGCTGGAGGGGAATTTCTCTGAAAGGCTTCAATAAATGTCAGCGAAAAGAATGAGAGGGCCGTTGGTGTGTTTAGTTCAGGGAGTCCACTCTGCCGCTGACTGGATACGCCAAGACAACAGCAATGGTCTACAAGACAAAACGACGCCTATTGTATGCAAATAAACAACCAATGTCTACTGATACCAACAAAGATAAACTGTTAGTTGATTGCAAACAGCGACAGTGGTTTAGTGATGTACACCAGTTTTTTAGGATTTTTTTAATATCCCCTTAATGTTTGTTTTTTTCATTAAGCAATTAGTAGAAGCCAATGGAATAAGGGGAAAAACTTAATTAGAGTAGTTAAATTATGTTTGAAAGATAATTTTTGAGCCAGAAGAGGGGCACAAAAAGTAGGATTTCTGAGCATTATCCATATTATATTGGCATTAACAGACATCCATTCCATAGGCTTTGAGCTACATTACATTTAGATTGGGTTACATTTTTAAAACTATTTTTGAATAATTAAGACATTTTTTACTAGTCTGGTGTACGAAACTAAGTTTTCTATACTGCAAAACAATCCATTGCCGAGTTCTTATCTAGTTGATTGGTAAAAGAATTATTGTTATAAAAATAATAAGCTCTATTTTTAAGCACCGGACTGTTTTATCCTACACTTTAAAAAAAATGTTGACACTTTTATTTTACTTGTAAAACCTACAAAAACAAAATCTTTGGAGTCTTTTTTTAACACATAAAACAGACCCCATTATAAAAAAAATGGTTTAATTAAAAAAAATGTTTCATTTAAGATCAAAAAGGTGAAAACAATAAAATAACATAAAAATAAATAAAAACAAATAAATAAATAGAAACAAAAAAAAATTCTGGATAAATAAGAATAAGATTATTCTTTTGTTTTATTTTGGAAGAGTAACGATTTTCCAATCTTCTTTTATCAAACTTATTCAGGTCTGTAACATTTTAGAAACCAATTCAGTAGATTACACTGTTAAGAAACAACTATTGACTGATTTACTGCAGCCATCCAATGAGGAATAAATAAACTGTAAAAAAATGTTTATTTAATTAATTACAGTGTAAAAAAATAAAAAACAACCCAGAGCCTTTTAAATTAATTAAAGATATGGGGCAGTAATAATCCCTTAAAGGTGTGACTATTTAATTAACACCAATAGCCTAACAAGCTGTTTTTATTAATAGCAACAAATGATCAATATTGTGAGGATGAGTCTGTCTCACCAACTGTAACTTGGTTCTCAGTGAGGAAAGTGTGGATTTTATGAACATCTCTCATCAGCTGAATATCTCCAAACGTAAAGTATGCAACGTCTCTCCCAGCCTCGGCAGCTGCCATCAGTTGAATCAGAGCTGAAAAACAAAGAAGCAGCAAGTTTAAAAAAATAAATAAACCTTTCCAAGAGAAATTAAGCTACAATTACATCCACAACCTCAAAATTAAAACATTTGACTGCTGGAATTGGCATTATTACGAGTAGTTGGTTGAACACTAGGAAAGGTATGGCGTCAAGTAGAAGAGAAAATGAGTGACAGCAGTAATTTGGATGGAAACGCTAAATCATGTGCTGCTAGTAGAAATACCTCATTAACAGCAATCTATCTTCAGGCTTTTGTAAATGAGGTATTAAGGCTTTTGAATATTTAAAACAACTGTTATATTCTTCTGATTTATGAAGTTATAAGACTAACAAATCATCTGCCAAAAGGTTATTAATATCCATACAAAAGTGGCTTACTGTTATGTGGCCAACACGGATCAGTTAATTTCACTGTTTAATTTCGAATAAAGCTAATATGATCTAAATCTAGTCTACCAAGTTATTTCAGAGCTTAGAGGCAGAAACCGTATCAGCATTTTTCACAGTTTCCGTTTGATGCGGGTTTTAACTGAGCCTTAAACTTGTTATGATGCTAATTGTTGTTATATTTAAATGTTCTGCTGACAACTGTAGCACTGCTTCTGTTTTTGCACATTATTCATCAAGTAATGGACTTAAGCAAGAGTGAAAACTACCCAACATGCTCTAAATCTGGAGGTCAAGAACGGCCACAAAACACCGACCAGTGTATATTGAATTAAAGTATAACAGTAAGATTCATATTTGTTGATGACAAACTTTATTCAGCTAAAGTGATGAAAATAGTGTCTACAAAACAACTGGCTACATAAAGGACCAGTATATCGTCCCTGCTTATGAAAAATAACTTGTAAGCCTTCACAGAAATAGCTGATATGATTTAAATAATCTCTTTACAATTATCAATAGCTGTTTTACTGTAAACTATAAATGTTTTTTGCAGTTTAGAAATAAAACAATAAGCAATGAGTGACACCTGAGAAGAGCTACTAATTGACATTCAGACAAGAATCTGTTATTGTTGTTTTCTGTACCTGCTGCAAGCAGTGGGATTCCTTCAGCAGGGGCTTTGATGACCGTGACGAGCACTACAGACGCTTGTCTTTTGCACTCATCAATCATCATAATTAATATAATAGTCTTTTTTTTTTTTTCTAGCTGCAGATTCTAAAATCTTAAATCTGAGTTATGCAAATAAGTTAAACGGTCATTTAACACAGATGTCATTAGTTCAGCTTATGGTACCTTTCAGGCGGGTGTCTCCACCAAAGGCTCCACAGCCCCAGTTGCCGGTGGCCACAGCAGACAGATGCTTGATGTTGAAGTTATTACAGTGAAATCCACAATACGCCTGGGTATAGTCACATAACAGAACAAAGTTAATATTCTTACAGTATAAAAACATTAAATATTGTGATAACCCCATCAAAAATAGGGTGGATGCTTTACAAATGAATATATGTAAAAATATTATAAAAGCATCCAAGTAAAAAGAGAATTATTTCTTACTTTGTTCAGTTCTCTGGTTATCTTCTCAGGAACAAACTGTTCCAGGATGTGTCTATATTTAACGGCATCAATGGCCACAATCTCTGTACACCTTCTCTGCCACTCATCCCTGGAAACACAGCAGTGAAGAAGATAAAGTCAGCAACATCCGTCTTCCTTCCGCTATATTTTACCCGATTAAAAAACAATTCCTTTGAATCAATGGACAACTAATCTGAAATTATGATGCTCAGAAAAAAATAAATAAATAAATACCTGGGTGTCTCATCTTTATAGCTGCCCTGCCACTTATAACTCTCAGCATAACCAGAATATTTACTGTATTGTTCAGTTCCTGCAACAAAAGCAAAGGCAAAGCCAAGAAACAAAAAACAGTTATTCGGGGCTCAGCAGTGGGTCTAAATCTGTTTTCAGCGCCTTATTTACTAAATCAGATTTAGTGCTTCCTATGCTCCCTGTGTGAGTACACAGTATCAGCTTATATTGGACTGTCATAAATAAACCCACATCGATTTAATAAGTAGTCTCCTTTGGAGGTTGGAAATTAAAAGCAGTTAGCCACCACAGAAAGAGATACCTCAGAGGAAGTAAAACAGTCCCACTATGTTCAGTAACAACATCACATATACGTTAGAAATATCTTTTACTTATATATATATTGTAACATATTTGAGAGTCGCATCTATTTTAAGTAAAGACATGGGAGGTTTAGACATCAAAAAGCTGTGCACTGTTTTCTTTTACTCTTCCCAGAATTTAACCAGCCTGTGCTGAGGAAAAATTTGAATAATAATGTCTTTACTCCATTTACTGGTGTTGTCATTTTGAATCCACAGAAGGGGCTAGCTATATCGCTTTATCTATCAAAAGGAACTGACCTCTTCCTTCTTCACCTTAATCGAATTTATTTTGTCCAAATGCCCATGGCGGCATCCTGCCATACAAGCTTCCATCACAAGATTACATCAGGGAATCTCTACCTTCCCGTCTTCCAACTCACTCACAATAACATTAGTACTTTATCTTTCAAGTTATGTCAAGCTAAACTTCTAAATGCTCTTGAGGACCTCTGTTAAAGAGCTCCAGGGAGAGACATAAAGACTCTAAAATAAGACACACGAGTTTAGAAAGAAATGCTGCATGCGTGCATAGAATAATCTAGCGGTTTTTAATGAATCTATGGCGTAATGGGTCCATTCCATTAGTGGCTGCAATGACCTGAGTTGGACAATAAATTCCTTTCTGTCTAAATGTAATAATGCTAAGTGCAGTAGAGGAGGAGGAGAAATGAAGGGAGGGCAGCAAAGGGAGGGAAAGAGGGGGACTGTGACTTACCAATGAAGGTCATCAAAGAGATGTGCGAGTTTCAGAGAAGACAACATGGCGCTCAACACCGTTTTTTGTTTATTTTGTTTTAGGGGAGCGACCAACATGGTGTAGGGGTTTTAAAATCAGCTTTTTATGCTTTAACGCGGATATCCAGCCAATACCCGAAAAGGAAAACTTTGATGGAGACCTTTTTCTCCCCTGTATGTCCAGTGTTACAGTCAATGACGACCCAGACAATAGAATCAGTTATAGTAGGACTTAATGGGAGTTAGTTAAGATGATCAAACAGGAAAATGAAGCTTATTATAGCAATAAAAGGATTCGTATACTAAAAAAAGTTCACTTTTGGATTAGTTTGAAAGCAAATTAGATATTCTCAAGAGTAAACTAATAATCAAGCAGAAGCTAAATGATTTAATAAGTCATCAAGGGAATATATTTTCATCTCATATTCTCTCTATGGTCGGGTCGGGTCACTTTCTGCTCCCAAAGCTACCAGATCTTGTAAACATTGCTCACTCAACCCATCAGATTGATGAGTCGATATCATTCAACTCTAATTATGAGTGTAGCGTTGGATTTCAAATTAGCAATACTGACAAAACTATTTAAGACAAGATACTAATTATTAAGACTAAGAAGTATAAAAGCAAAGTTTTCTAATGAAGGGAGGATTTGTAGATATGCTGCATAAACATGACTCTAGTAGTTTTTACATGATGTAAGAAATCTGCTTTAAATTCATCAACTACATTAATGTTTCAGCTCAGTCAGAAAGAGACAGTAAAGCCATTTGAATCTTAATATTTTGTCAAAAACAAAAATCTAAAAATAATTTGAAAAAAGGACAACTGTTCTCAACAAACTCTATTAAAGTAGTTTCACCAGTGATCATCAGTCTGTCTGTTCTTAAGTGAAATTACATGTAAATTAAATTAAATGTCCTTGATAAGCAACAGATTGTTCCATGTAAGCTTAGATTCAGTACCTCTAAAAGAAAATCCTAACCTCTTTTCATATCTTTAAATTATTCTCATTTGAATACAACAAGGAGAACACCTCAGCCAACCTAAGAGCAAATATGACCTACGACACCGCATCACCCGGACTTCCTCCAGGTTGAAAGTAACTATTGTCAGACCTGCTTAAGACTTATTTGTTGTGATCACAAAGGTCATTCGAAAGGCATAACTGCACACCTGTGATAATGAGGCATTCATTGTTTTCCAAAGCTTCAGTAAAGAGGCGAGAAACAATGAGTTCAGGGTTGATGAGAAACCGGATTTCCTCCTGGACCAGTCCGTGTCCCGTGACTCCACCTCCAACAAACCTATTTGCAAAATCAACCTGGAGGCAGAAAAAGGAAAGATGCAGGTAAGGTGAAAGGACTAAAAAAAAGGAAATCAACCATCTTGTGTTTTGATGTAAACAAATCAGTTCACAATAACATTTCTGTGTAAATACTTCAACAATACTTGGATAGTATTTAACAGATTGAAAAAGCCCAGAGTAGCAGATCATCAGCAGGTCTGGCCACCTCTAAAACAGGAGTTAAGCATCCAGCAGTGTAACAAATACTAAGACACAGAGAGCAGTAAACCAGGCTCCAGATTACTTAGGTGGTACAAAATATACAGCAGTTTATTGTCCTCCTTTAAACAGTGAAGCAGAGGAGAACCGAGCCTTTCAGGGAGCAGCACAAAGGCTGCAGAACCATCTTCCTCTGTTTAGCCGACTCTGAATTCTCTTAGTGAATAACTTGATTTTAGCAGGATATGTTTTAACTCTTTATTTTCTTACATCTTATTTTATCAGCACTAAAGTTAAATGTCTTTTAATTCTTTTTGTGGACACAGCTGCAGAAGACACTTCATGAATAAACAACAGCAGTTAAATGATTTTAAAGCCATTCATCTAAACAATACAAATAATTTTATTTTTATAGGAAAACATCTAAATTAATTAATGATTGTGATAGCCTGTAAGGCAGTTGCACATTATTCCTGCATGTTGTTGAAAAATACAAGCTCACTGCGAATATATTGGGAATCTAAGATAGTAATTTGCTTTATTTAAACTGTATTTATTTAAAATGCTTGGATTAAATGCACTGTTCCATGAGGACTTATGGACTTTGGACAAAAAACACCAGAAAATAACATCCCACAAATTAAAATGCAGCTTTATTTTACGTCTTTCTCATCGGAGGTGAAATTGGTTTGAAAAGGTGTTAAGGCTATGTGGTGGGACAAGCTATTTTCCCATAAATCCTTCTCCTATTTAAAACCTGAATATGAGTTCATTTCCCTTTTTAAGAAGTAAAATCACTCGTCTGACCAGAACAGACAGAACATTAGCAAAGACTGGATCTGTTCTCCTTTGCAACAATTAAGAAATGCTGTTTGAATGAAGACCTCTGATCTCATTCTTCTTGAATCAGAACAACCTTTTCTTCTCACAATAAACAGGTTTTCATATTAATAAACATGATAAATCTGGTCAAACATACATGCATAATAGAAGCTCCCAAAGAGAAAGCTACAAATTATAATTATAAGTTCATTCTTTTGCTAACAAAGAGAAATAAACTAAGTTGTAAACAAGTTTACAAATGGGTTGTTTTAGAGTTTTGCTGCAAATCTTCTAAAAACTTGTCCCTGTTTAATGTTTTAAATTTAACCCTATCTTACTTGGAAAAACATCCTAAGAGCAAGTTACAGAGTTTTATACATCAGTATAAAATGATTAAACAACCCCTACTTTTGCCCTTTGACCCCTTTATGTAATGCTGATGACAGGAACTGCTGTTGTCACTCTCATTACTTGAAGAAACAACTATTATCTTCTCATTAGCTGTCACCAACAGTGGAGGTTTAATACAAACAAATGTCTAAGGATGATAGTTTCCTGCTTGGTGATAATCAAATTAGAGAATCATAACAAAAACAATGAGCATGAAATCTTAACATATACAATAAATATCAAATGAAATACGTATTGTCCAGCAGTGGAAAATATGAGTAACAGGCAGACCAGGTGGAGACTAAATATTCAAATGAAGCTCAAAAAAAAGGACAAAAATAAACCCCACTAGCATTTTAAAAACATTAACATTATTTTTTAAACCATCTGTCATTTCTAAAGTGAAGCTAATTAGCCGTTAAACATTGTATGATCTCTGAAAATTAAACCATTTCTATTCAACAAGTTAAACTTAGGTGGATTTTTCGCACATAATATATTTTAAGAGTGTTTTTGCTTAATTTATGATTATGTCATAAAACTCACAAAACAAAGAAAACATGGCTTTTCAGTAAGTTTGAATATGAATATTTTTTTCCCCTTTTTTAAAGTATCATATGTAGGAAAGTGTGACAAGTTGACACACTGCATAATGAGCCACAAAGGGGCTAAAGCCTAAGAAGGTGGCTAGTCGCATAAAGATGCATTCAGGTGCAGTTATGGAAAATTGAGTGGAAAGAAAAATGTAGGAGAAAATCTATTCAAGAATTTTATAAGGATTCAAAAAGTAGCTGGAGCAGGAGTCAGAGTTACAAGATCCCTCATATTGAAACATATCCAGGACATGAGCTACTAATGTGGCATTCCTTGTGTTCAGCTACTCCTCAACAGTAAATCTCAGAAGTGTCTTACTTGCACCAAAATGAAAAGGTGAAGTAAATTACTTTTCAGAAATTAGGTCGCTTGAGGTGTGCAGTGTGCAGCTTCTATAGTTGGTGATGGTTTGATAAACCGGGTCACCTACCGGGCTTTCTGGAGATCTTCATTTCATTTTCCAAAGTACCAATATCTGCTTATTGATGTCAACAACATTTGACTTATTTGGCCAGAAAACTGACTGTTCTGTATCTCCCAGAGAATATATGTGCTGTTGTCAGAGGAAGATGAGAGATACCAGATGATTTGATGGCCAATAAAAAGCATCCTCAACATCTCAGCAGTCCCAGAAGCTGATCGCCTCCATTCAAGTATTCCATCCATATGGTAAAGTAAAATGATATACTTATTTGAAAGTAACATTTTATTTATAATACAAATTAAAAAGAGGGAGATGAACTAAAGTAAATTTCTAAATATAGAAAACAAAAAATTTACACATGAGAAGGTTGGCTAGTTATGCCATTTTTTTACTTTGAGATAAAGCTCTTTAATTGATCATACAGCTGGAAACCATTAATATTAATCCAGAAAAACACTACAGTCTTTAAACCAAAGTTTATGTAATGAAGGAATACTAAAATGCTGATATCTCACCCCCAAAATGTCACCTTTATGTAATCATTCCTGAAACTATATTGGTGCAGAAAATATTTTGGTGTGATACAACACGTTCACATTCTAAAATCTTCACCGTGGTTCAGATAAAAGAACAGTCCGTTCAATCACAGAGCGGATACTTATACATCCTGTCAGGGGTGAGGGTTCTGCTCAGTGGCCCGCAGCTACGTCAATCTGTGTGACAGTAAGTGTGTTTGTATGTGCATGTTTTCCAACCAGTCACCCAACTCCTCACCTTTCTCTCTGGTTCAGCCCCTGACCTCACCCCCCTACCCCCTTCAATCTCACCCTTTGACAGGATGACAGCCTGCTCTGCCCCATCCAAACTCAACACTCAGCCAGTGTCCGGCCTGCTGAGGTAGGCATCAATTCTCTAGCAGCACTTTTGGCCCACTGGGTCCTTGCAGTGAAATGCCTTATCCTCGTCATTTGAATTTTCTCCATGCGCCATCTTCCCTCATCCTCCCACCCAGGGGTCCTCTCCTCCACCCTTGCCACTCTGAGCTGCTCATGTGTATACAAATGCTGTCAATTCCAGTAAAATAGTAAAAAAAACTAATGCAACAGCAGCAAAGGAACACAGAGAAGGACAAGATGAACTAAATCCAGAGGTAAAAATAAGTGCATAGTTATGTGTATGATTAAAATACTTTTGCTTTAAAGCAGGGTGGTTGTTGGTCACTGGTAGGTTTTCTGACCGTTAGCAGAGTCAATCATGATGCATGAAAAGAATTAATAAGCCCAAAACCTCTATTGTTATTTTCTAAAAGAAAGAATAGGGTTCTAAGGTATATATCCAAATTAGTCATTATTTTGGGCAAATTTAGGTTTAAATTATTTTAGATCAAAAGGTTTGTTTTTGAAACGATATGAGAAAGACAACTCCTGAAGTTATTAAAACAATAAAGAAGGAGAATCATTTTTGTAAAACAATCATCCATCATATCCTATTTATATTAAAAAAAAAGCACGTAGAAATGTTGAACTTTAAAAAGCTAAGCCAGGTATCTGCAGGTGGGTTATCTGTGGATGCTGGGGCTTCACAGATGCCTCCAAACGTCATGTAGCCTTCAGATTAGCTAAAGAGAACATTGTTTGATGGTTTTCCCATCTCAGCAGCTTCTTTCAAGCCTCACATTAGCAAACAGAGAAAAACACTACATGCTGTTCTCTAAAGCTTGCTAAAACTAAGTTATAGGTGTGTGAAGACTCTCTTCTTCTCTTCTAGAATAACTAATCATCTCTCCCTGGCAGTTTAAGAGACAAAGTCAAGCTTTGGTAACCGCTAGGGGAGCTGCAAAGCCTCGCTGCAGTTTACCAAGTACAACATTTGCTAAGTTCGGACCCAAAGCTCCAGTGAAAGGAACTATTTTAATACTTCAACATATAAGAGATGTCAAGACAATTTTATGTTTCCAACTTAAGAACATCTAAGAAAGGGCACCTTCCTGCTTCAACATTACTAAAAACCAGTGCTCAGTCCAAAGTCCAGTAACACATGGATTAATAAACTTAATATGGAAAAAGATTAGTGGCCTGAACAGAGTCCAAACCTAAAGTCCAAGAGAAGACCATTAGGACAAATAAGAGAGCAATCTGTCCAACATTAATGGCCGATCTCACAAATAGGCTTCTAATACCTGTGGAAAGCCTTTCCAACAGAGATGAAGCTGTTACAGCTGCAAAGGGTGACATCATCATGATAAAAAAAATGGGTTAAGAGCAAGATGTCATTCAAGTTCATATTTGAGGCAATGGAGAACAAAAAAACATCTGGGAACATAGTTTTAAACTCTGACAGCTGCACAACAGCAGCTTTTCTATATACCTCTTTTATTTACTGAAGTTGTGACTCAAATTCATTCTTTTTTTCTTGATCCTGCTTAGCAGACTGTGTCACCTAAGGGATTTCTGCTGCTCCCTTTGGCATTTTTAAACATCTGGTAAGATATTTGGATGAGATCGACCCATTGGAGGTTAACTGTAGACGCTGAAAAGTCTGCTGTATAAGTATTACAAGCAAAAATGATAACATTACAACCAAACAAAACAGAAACCTCATCTATAAACTACAAACCTTAATCTTTACATGACAAAGTTTGCAAATTCAACATGGTTCGACTAAGAAAAAGAAAACGTGTGCACACAAAAACCCTAAAACTGAAGTTTCTCTTTAAAATGAGCCAGAAAAAAAACACTAATTACAGGAAACCTTACCTGAAGCATCCCATATCCATTCTGTTCAATTGTGCCTCTACAAGTGATATGTAGGCATGTCAGCTTGGTCTGTGAACTTAACAAAACAAGGATGAAAAAAATCGAGAATTATTCATTGTTATTTGTGAATTAAAAGACACATTTTATATTGTTCCTTTTTTTAACAGTTTAGAGTCTTAGTTTTGTTGCATAGAAGGACAACTAATGATTACCTTTCCCAATCTGGTGGACTGTTAAGAACTTGTCTTGTAAACGTAACAAGACCTTTAGGTCCTGGATGCATAAAAAATAAAAGAACAAAAACATGACATTAAAATGTTTTAATGACTTAATAACAAATAGAATTTAGGTGAGGATAGATTTTTTTTTTAATCAGGTCTTACTTGTTTCAGTAACTCTCCTAAAGTAACAAAGTAGAGTTTTCAACTTCTCAATTTTTCTCGGTGAGGAGCCTTCAAACAACCTAAAGGAATAAATTAACAAAATGAGTTCAGCAAACAGTCGTCGCGTTTCCTACAAACTCTGATATGATGATGCTAACTTGGTGAGTTATTAGAAATGAATGCGATGGAGCTACAGTGGAGCAAGAGTGCAAAACACCTTCCTGCTCAGTCAGAGTCCAAACCTAAGATAAATTAAGAGTAGTTAGTAAAACTAAGATTTTGCTGAGAAAGATCCTCATTCAGCCAGACTGACGATGTGCTGTGTGGGTAGAGACATAAACGAAACGCTTGCAGCAGAAGTATTGACTAAGAACTGACTCAGGGAGCTGAATAGACGGCTTAGTTTGAACAAATTATTTCTTTAAAGAAAGAGAATCCAAATGAAATACAAGGAAGTTCAGGTTTGTAGTTGTAACGTGACAAAATTTTAAACATTTCAAGGCATGCCAATACTTTTTCAAACTCCTGTTCACATTATCTATAAGAAACTTATAACTGACCATGAACTCCTAACTTCGATCAAGCTTTCTAACAGGCACACTTTCTTTTCCATCCTTTTTATTTTCCAGTGTTTCTGCCTGAGGCCGTTTCAGCTTTTGGAAGGTTAAAAAAAAAAAAAAAAACAATGTGCAAGAACAAGTAAGTGGTGAAGAAAAGCTTAAATAACCACATACTGGGCACCTCTACATTAAAAACACCCTGAGCCCATGGCTGATTAAAATAAGCATTTATCTTTTTCTCCCACTGTTTTCTGCTCCGTTAAGAGTTAGAACAGAGGGATACAATTAATAAGACACATAAGTGCACTAAAAGCCCTTCAGTGATAAAAAACGTTTATTAAATACAATTCCAGCATATATGGCCAGCTTTTCTACAGAAGTTCAGTTTTTACTAAGTGAATAAAGCAATGCTTTGTTACCACTTAAGTTGATTGGAGAGAGTCTTCCACAAGAAAACAAGCTTTTGAGCCAAAATACATAACAAGTAGCTTAATAAATTATATTTGAAGTTTGGCAAAAAAGCAAAACACAAAATAAAAGAGCGCTACTATATCTGTGTGCATTCCTTTATCAAAATGTTTACAAATGTTAATTTAATTACAGTTAACGGTTTCTTTAATAACGTTTTACATTACAAAGACAAACAGCAAAGGTTGTTTGACAAAGTTTTATCTTTCCTGGATTGTTTTTTTTTTTTTTTCTTAAACAGCAAACAGTAAGGAAATGTATCAAGATTTTTTGTTTCCTGTCACAGTAGTCTCAAACAGCAGAAAACACAAGTTAAAGAAGTCTCCTGCCAGCTGCGATGCCCCTCCATTGCATCCATCACTTAGCAGAGGACAAACCTTGACAGTTCTGCCAAAACAGCAATCAGCAGATTGCTTGCAGCCCTGCTTGTCCAAGACAGAGAGCTACTGTAGCCAATAAGCAAAGTGACGGACACTCCCTCAATTACCAGGAGAAAGGGAGGGTCGGTAACGATCCAGGGCCCATTTTAGACTGCAGAGGTTGTCTTATTTCATCTTCTCAAAAAGACCACAGCCAACCCCCCCGCCCCCTGCTCTTGTTCTTGGCTGGTTTTTTTCCTGCTGGTAGAAATGCTGATAAGAGCCCAAGTGGTTCTAAAAAAGCCAGCTACGGGACTGAATCAATGTTTATATTATTACAGCATTCTTGCAGATAACAGTCGGAGAGGGAAAGTTGGGCCATAGAGAAGATAAATGAACAAATCTGACAAGTGAATATTTAGACCAAACCCTTTAACGACAACAAAATGAGCATCATTTAAGTTTATTAATCCAAACTTTTTGTTCGTTTGTCAAAGAGCACACGCTGGTTATAAGATTACTACCAGTAATGAGAAGTATGAATATCAAGAAAAAACAGAAAAGGAAGTTATGTGGAAATTTGTTACAATGAGGCTGACTAATTAAAATCTAGGTGGTAACAGAGGAGTCATCGCCCTGTCAGTGATGAACCTTATCAGCTGCAGCTGTTAAAGCAGAACTGTGTTGAAACAAAGGTTACGTGTCCATGTGAATAACAATAACAGTTTTGTCCAAAAACAGAATTATGAAACTGGTGTCAAACTTTTAAATATAATGGCTAAAGTAAGACATTTTACTATTTTCAGAAAAGTCAAAGAAAAACCTGTGAATTTTTACAAGGAGTGGAAAGATTACTCCCACAGAATCACAGGAAACCTAATATTAAGTATGAGGGAGACAGCTATTAAGAGTAAGATTCACATTTTTGGGGGTTCAAAGGTCAAGTAAAGGCTTCACAAATCACAAACCCGGTATCAAGAAAAAGCTTCTGTATTTAGTAGAGCGGGGTTCTCCAAACTAAATCCCCCAGAGCCCTTCTTAAGTAACATATTTTCACATATTTCTAGTCCAACACATAAATCAAATGAATGATTTTTGCCAAAAATCAAAATTGCGATTATTTTCCACCAATACTGTGGTGATGATTTTCCTTCACACTTAACACAAGTATATAGACGTTTCACTCTATGGTTTCAGTTTTCTTACTGGCTTAAAAGCTTGCTTGTCCGGAGTTGATTGTTGCAGCATTTTACTGTTACTGTTGTGTGGAAAAGTGTTTCCTTTTAAGCTAACATCCATAGATCCAAATAGAGGTTTCTATTTTCTTTTTTTGTGACAGAAAACCCATTTTAAACATATGAACACCAACTGAAGGGCCGGAGTGAGAAAAAAATGTGTCTCTTGGTCTTGTTAAATGTAACGTGAATAAAAGTCTGTGAATTTGCAATTTGTTATATTGCAATTATATTGCCCAGCATTAATAAACGGCTACTGTTGAAGTTGGTGCCATACAGAAAACATCATGCATTCACTTGTTGAGTATTCCAGTCCTACTTAGCATGTTTTTGTTCATGTTCAGGTCTAAGGTGGTCCTAATCCCAAATGGGTACTGAAACTACCCTCCATTATTTTACCAACAAATCTTTTTTGATTCTTCATTTAATCTCTCTTTACAAGTTTGATCATTACATTAAATTATGTAAATAGGTCCAGATGTTCGCTATTAAAGAGCCATTTAAGAAGCAAGTAGGAAGCTATGATGAAGGTCTTAGCTTTGGTTTCAGTAGGCGCTGACGTTTAGCCATCAAAGTCGCAGAAGAATCATCTATTGTATCTCAAGAGAGCATGATATCACATCATAGCCTTTCATGGGACGAAGCTAAAGGTATAACACTTCGATCTCATGTAAGGCAGTCAGTTTACAGATTGTATATCAGAGCAAATTAGATGTTCTCTGCATAAACTAAATAGTCTTGCATTCATGAACATTGAACCCATCAAATAAATAGGCATCTAAAGATTATAATTAATCAGAGAAAACCAAACAGGTGTGTACCTCAAAACAGTAAAGACGATGTTTTTTAATAAGTCCTCAGTTTTTTGGGTACCAATAGGAACAGAAAATACTAATTCAAATCACATCTACAACAATCTCCATTAACCTCCAAAGACATAGAGGGGAAAATAAATCTCAGCCAAAACCATTTTCTAGTGATAAAGAAAGTTACAGTAAAGAGAGCAAAACTAAATATCGGATAAAAACAAAAGTAATGATCCTCATTTGGCCTCCATTGGTGAACTATCCTATATGTTTAAAATGTGAAGAACCTGAACCATGAACAATATTAGTGACACCAGGTAAAGTTAAAAAAAAAAAGGGATTTTTATACAATTGTTTTTCAAGGCAGTAGCTCCCCCTGATGGAAATAATATTTTAATGAAGGGGGGAAACCATCATTTTGGACCATATTTTCCTTAAGATAAGAGTTTACCTGTAGAAGTTGATTTCAGGATAGTTGCCGTACTCCGACCGCCGGGAATTGCGTCGCGGGAAAGTGCAGAAGAAGGCGTTGGCCAAAAGACAGGCTATTTGCTCTTGAGACAGAGTCAAGGAATGGTTCATACCCGACTTTAGTAGAGGAATTGGCTAAAGAGAGACAAAGAACACATGAAGACAATTAGTGAGCATAATAAGACTAGAAGGTTAACATCAATTTAAGGATATAATCGAAGGTAAAACTGAATATACATACAGGATTTGTGGGAGTAGCAATATAGGTTGGAGGACTAATGAGAGCAGAAAATTAGTTTAGCTATCTAGCAAGCAGGAGATAAGGAGGGTTCCATTAGTTAAATGGGTGGTAGTAATTAAGGTTCCGGTTTTGTTGCTCTCCCTCAGGTTCGTTCAGTCAGACACATGGAGGCCATCAATCTTTACTGATTAGGGCTAAGGAGTCTCCCAAGGCCGCCAAGTAGGCAGATCAATACAAGCTCTAATCACACATGCATAGACATTAACTTTTCATGTCTAATACTACAGACAATCTCTATACTTTATAGCTAAGAGTACAGTTCTGGTAACAGCGCTGAAGAGCTGCTGTCTTTGAAAAAGTCATGGGAGAATTTTTTTCCACTCCTTTCCAAGTGGGAGTTGAATTCAGCAAATCAAATTAACAGAAGACTCTGTAATACATAAACCAATTACAAAAATACCAATCTTGTAATTATTCCTGTATTGCCATAATGGATGACTGAGTCTGAAAACAAAGACAAATGGAGATGACATTTCGACAGATCTGTAAGACAGACCAGCTGCATGTACTGGGAATTAAAGAGAGGTCTGCTGGCTTTAATGGTCACTAGCAAGGCTTCCCTAAATGTATTTCTCAATGATAGGAATTCCTGATGCTGAATGTTTACTGCAGTAATGAAGGAATGACAAATGATGGTCAAAAATAGCATACAAGTATAAGACCTGTAAACAAGGAAAATGTCCAGTTTATTGATCTTTTTACATAAAAAACAGGCTTGATGAGGATACAAAGAATTCAAATGTACTATTAAAGACTCCTGTTCTATTCCTGTGTGCAATGTGGAGAAGACTTTTAGCATTACAAAAATATTAGATGATCTTAAAAAGGTAATAGTAATAAAACCGTGGTACTATATAAAAAGAAATAAAAAATAAAGATGCATTTTCCAAAAACAGGCTGTTTGCTGTCAACACAAACAGAACCAGCAAAAGCAACCCTGGGAATATTTCAAACGAGGAAATAAAAGCCTAAATGGGAAATATATTTTGAATTTTAATAATAAAAGAACAGTTTTTACTAAGTAGATGATGATTAAGGGATATAAAAAAGTAAATAGCAACGGTAGTGATTTTTTTTAAATAGGTTTCTTTTGGGAAAATTCAATGTGTTATCTTTGTTCAGATGTTTAGAATAATAGTCTAATGCGAGTGTTTAACTTATCAGCTTTTCAGGTTTTTTTTTTACAGCTATTATACTCAATACTCTCAAAAGGTCAACAAAAACAATACAACCAGACTTTATGCCTGAAGCAGCTTAAGAAGCATCTATCTTAAAAAAAACCAAAGGAGCAATCAAACTAAAACACGACTTAGTTTAAACATTCACATTTCAAGTCAACAGTACTATAATAGTGGCAAAGGGGAAGAGAAATCATATCGTCACATTTCGCCAGAGTTGTTGTAGATATCTGTGGGCAGGATCATCAACACAAAACATCAACACAAAAGGATTTCGCACCAGTTGGAATAGTTGAATGAAGGCCCGTCTGACAGACCTCAGGTATCGCCAGGTACTGCTAGCTCCATGGTAGCTCTGAGAAATGGCTTCTCAAAAACGAAAAGCAAAACGACGGCGAGCATCAGTCAAGTTTTTGCTTTCCTTCTAAACTGGTACGTTCAATGTTTTCTTTGATTAGCATTAGCGCACCTGGCAACACTTCCTGGCTGGGAAGAGTTAAACTTATAGCTATCACCTTTAAATATGAGAACATAACATGGAACATAAATACCATTCAGAGTGTTTTGGTGAAACATGACTGATTAAACTACAAAAGGGAAACATAACACATCTGCGTTAGAAGTATAAGAAACATGCAAACCTCTGGTCATAAAAACGTACCGTTGTGCAAAGATGGGGAGCGCGCAGTGCCAGATTTACCATAGCAGGAAGTACGGCCTCAAACAGCTGCTGCACCTCACAAAGCTCAAGATACTGGAGAAAAGTAAAAACACGAAAGCAGAGTCATTTCAATCATCCGATGGGTTGGAGGAGCTCAGTTTTATTAATCACAGTATGCTTACTGGTTTCCTCCAAAATTTTAGAAGCAACAAAGAAAGAAAAACTATGAGAAGGAGAAAAGTTATTTTACAAGCTGCTGCGGCTCCCAAATCATAAAATGCTTTACTGCTGTAAATTAGAAAAGCCCCTTTACCAGCATGTCTAAATCTACTCTCATCGTTTCTATGGCATTTCCACTAGAATAAGATGTTGATTTTATCTTTTTATTTCAGTTTTTTCCTTTCTTTTTCTTGGCTCCATGTTTAAAAGTTTCCAAATGCAGGGAAGTCATGGTTTATAATTCCCGTACCAGCAGCCAAATCTGAACTTTTTCTCAAAACGAGCGTAAAATTTATCTGAAGGCAGAAAATATTGATGTGATTTAAGCTATTAAAGTTAATAGAGGACCAACTTCAATGTAAATTATTACATTTTACATAAATAATATATTATGCTAGTGTTAAAATTACCATATATATTTAATTTACCCCACAAGTATAAGTTTAAGTTATTTGATTTTCATCAATTTTCCCACCTTTTATACGTTTTCTTCAATTATTTCATTGGTATTATATAATAGGTACATCTTTTCAATTGTATTTATTGTACAGTTGTTTTAATTCATGGATTTAGCTCACTGCAATTTTACCTTTTAAATTTGAACTTCCAGTATATTTACAGCTGCATATTTATTTGCATGTTGTTGTTTTGCTTTTCAGTTCCTGCATTTTACTTTCCCCAAACCCAGCTGGGCGTAACAAACCTTTTCTGGTCCATGTGGCCTTTGATAAAGTCGATGTAATACATCCTGGATATCAAACAGCGCCGGTTTTCAAACAAGGAAAGAAACTGCTGCTGAGCCTTTCGGAGCACAGAAGACATTTCAGAGGAAAGTATCATCAATCTGAAAATGAGCCCGCCATGAATGAGGCATCTATACTTCAGCTGCCGCTTACCTCAGCACCCATTGGCAATTCCCTCTAAAATAAACATCCAGGTTTTCCATCATACACCCAGATTTACAACACAATCATTTATGAGTGTATTGGCTTCGAATGTCACAGTCATCAATCACCTGCCTTATTCTATCAAGGTAAGCAGAGGAGCTTGCTCTGATTAAATGGACCTTCTGGAGCAAATGCAAATGACCAATTGTGGGGAGAGTGGCAGGCTGGTTGATTTTCAAGAGGAAGTCTTCTGCGGTTGACTTAGCTGGGAGCATTTATATGGCTGCAGAGCAGGTCTGACTAAATGCTGTCAGAAGTAATGAGCTGGCAGACATCATAAAGTGCTCCTTTGGGACTAATATATGGTAGTTGGTGATGCAGCAGGATGATGACAGAAAAGGAGGAGCTGCATTTACAACAGCTAAAGCAGCAATGTGGCCCCATGGTGAGTCAATGCAAACAAAATAGTTTTAACATTTACATTT
>JAUZNJ010049245.1:0-18967 GCA_034780135.1 Jordanella pulchra
ATACTTATTTCACACAATAAAATGGAAATTAATTATTTAAAAATCATACATTGTATTCTGGATTTTTGTTTTAGATTACATCACTCACAGTTGAAGAGTACCTATGATACAAATTACAGTCTTCTTAAAGCTTTGCAAGTGGGAAAACCTGAAAAATCAACAGTGTATCAAATACTTGTTCTCCCCACTGTATATTAATAACAAATTTATTTAATACTATGTCTTTGGTGTCATTATAGAGGCCAGAACCAGTTCTACAGGAGTACTGGCCCCATGAAAAAGTTTATCTGTCTGTCTACTTGTTTGTTACCTGTTTAGTACCATTATTGGTATATTTGGGGTACTGACCATTTTTGGGATAGTGAGACAAGGTTGGGTGTGTGTGTGTTTGTCATTTCTAACTCTTGTCCTTATTTTGATCTGAAAAGCTACATTTAATTTTTCTTCCACAAAGCACTGTTTCACATTTTAACACAAACACACAAAATAGTCCCACCAAAAAGAATATTGTCTTCCAGCTGCCTTCAAAATAACTCTGACTTGACTTCCAGAGCTTAATAAATAAAATGGGCAGGTTTTCCCTTTCCCCACACTGCTGTTCTTCGGGTCTGTTTTTAAAGCTCTTCCCTTGGGTACAAAGACCACTATGTTTTGCTGGACTGCTCGGTTCTGACAAATCAAATTAGATGCGGAGGTGGAAGTCACGGAAATTGTAAGTTTCCACAAATGTTTGTGTAGTGTAATATTATCAAGGCATTTCATAGCTGAGCAAATTAGATTGAACGTTAATTTAACTTGATGGGTTGCATAGGGGAGGTTGGGCTGATGCTGGAATGTACCTCAGCACACAGCCAGAAGGCCTGTTTATCAAGGCTTCAGCCCAAGTTATAAACAGGTGCTTGAAGTAGATGTGGATTTTCTTCAACAATGACCCCCACCACGTTGGGGTTTATGATGGACTTGTTTCCTTGCAAAAAATGTTTGCCAGTAGAATTTGAATTGTATACACTGTCCCCAGTAGCCATTATAGAGCAGCTTTGTATGTCAGATTCAGTATTTCATCTACGTTCAGCTACTGCTGACAGAAGATTGAAACTGAAAGATGCATGGTACTTTAATTACAAACAAAATCACCTCTGTGTAAAGAATGATCATAAAAAGCAGCTTTCCCTCTTTTAAAAAAAAAGGGCGCCCTCTAGTGATCTGAACCACTCATCTCATACGAGCGATGAAATCATTTCCGAGGGATAAAAAAACATTTAATGTCTAAATTTCTGATCTCATACGACAAATTTTATGACGCATGTAAGCAATATGTATAGACTTAAATTAACACCATTGGTCGAAATAGGCGAGAAAAAAAAACTCTTGAACTTTATAAGAAATTTGTCTATGGCAATACTTTTTTTCATGATGCATGAAATGATCCATATGGGTTCCTTTAGTGCAAGACAAGTTGTCTTTAGTTCCCTTATTTAAATATAACCTACTGTAGTATGATTAAATCAGCGCAACGTATAAACGCATTGAAAAGGTAAATAATTGGTTCGCAGTATCTGTTCGGTTTTTTCCCAGTAGGTGTCACTGACTGCACAGTGTTGATCTTTTCAAAACACTTAGGATGGATACCCTTTTGAATGTTTTTCTGTTTTCTCTGTCTTTCTCTAGCTTTAGTTAATTTTGTAAATGTAAATTTTATAACCACTGACTGGACACATAAACATACTCTAGGACTCTACTAGATCAACAAGAGCAGCTTCAAGACACTGTAAGGTTCCATTCTGTAAAACCTCTTCTTTTAAAATCCTCTCTCTGTGAAAGGTACTGGTATTTGGAACTCATTTCCTCTTTATTTAAAGTATGTGCCCATGTTTCACATTTAAAAAAAACAAACTAAATCCTTGCTGTGTCAAAACAGAGTCGCAATCATGTTTAATATAGTTTACTTACATTGCTGTATATGTCTGTATTTGAATATGTTGTTAGATATGCTGTCAACTCAAGTGCCACAAATTAGCACCATGGTGCTAGCATGGGGCTGCTATTTTCAGTATGTTTATGTTGTTGTGTATCTGCCCCTATTAATTAAACTTAATAAATAAATAGATGAAATCGTAAATAACCAACAATGTTTGGAAAAATCCCCCCAAAAAAGAATAAAAAGCAGATTTTACAGGCTTGTACTGTAAAATAAAGCAGAAGCCAGTGTTGCATAAATGTAAAGAAATAAGTTCTGAGTGTTTATGCAAATATGCCATATTGGGATTTGAGGTCAGGGTGTGTTGATTTGAAAGTTTTACAACTCATGAATGGAACACATGCCTAAAAATTATTCCTCAACAGAATCAGAATAAGGTTTCTTGCCATTGTTAGTGAAGGAGTTCACAAACTAGGAATTTTTTATGGTTCAATCGTGCAACATAAAACAGATAGAGAACATATAGTGAAACATATAACATAATATAGATAAATAAATAATAAAAATATCTAAAACACTGTGGCTATAAAGCATGCAATAACAAAGACTAATATATACACTAAGATAAAAATATGGATATAAAATATAAAAAGTTACATCCTACAAGGAATAGTATCTTACAAAGTAAGAAATGGAAAGTAAGAATAAAAATGAAGAAATTAAGAAATTAAGAAAAAAAATGAAGAAATGAAGAAATATAACGGCTACACAACATATTGTGCACTTTAAATTTTTGTGTTTTTGTTACGAAACAAAACAAAAAATTAAAAAATAATATGTCTAGCCTGTCTTCCTATTATTTCTGAAATATTTGTAAAGACGCTTAACTTTTATTTTTACTACTTTTTATCAAAACTTTGATCATCAGATATGTGCTAACAAGCTTTATTTTGAAAGTTTTAGGAAGCCTGAACACCAACGTGCGCCGTGTTGGGTGACGCAGTGGACAACGGAAGTGTCGCGTGACAGACCAGCCCGGCCTCGCAAACAGAGTTCGGAGGGTATGGTAGTATTTATTTCCTATTGTCTTGTTATCGAAAGAAGCGTGAAACTGTTAATCATTTTATACGTTTTCATCTAAAATTAGTTGTTCAGTTATCATCTACTAATTTACAAATAACGGACCCAGGCAGCGGGGGGTTAGTAGACAAATGTACCGACAGGAAACCGTTACTGGGAAGCCTGAAAAATTACAAGTGGATTAGAAAAGTTAAAATGCGAAGTAAATTTGTCTTTTAACGTTGAATTTTTAAAGTTTGTTAAAGTGTTGTCATAAACTAAATTTAATCAAACGGGTAATTAATAAGAGTGGAAGTCGTCGTTTTAGTTGACAATATTCATAGAAGACTAAGGCTAATGCAACATAGATTAAAAAATGAATAGCTTAATTTAGAAAAAATGCACATCTCTTGACAAACGTGGTTTGGTATTTGTGGCTTTTACTTTGAAGGGAAGCCTGTCAGCACGAAGGGCGGATGCTGCTGGGAGTTTGGAGCTCGACAGAGAGGGAACGGGTCCGCTAGGGAGCTGCAGATCATCGGCAGGGCTCTTCTCTGTGGATCTCTCTGTTGTCTTCGCAGTCTGGCAGTGTCAGTTAAGAGATATGTCTACTCGGGTATGTAGTTTGGCTGCTTAGTCGTGATATGTTGTCAGATGAAAAAATAGGCCAGAAACTTATCCCTTTTCCTTCCGCTGCTTCTCCAGTGTTTGCATGGCAAATTAGCTGGTTAGCCCCGTTTTCCCTCACAAGCAGCTAATATGCTCCCCTCCCCATTCACAAACATTAGCTGCTTTAATATTTAAAGTAATTAACGCATATCTTTCCCCCTCTCAGATCCAATGCCTGTGTGGATTTAAGTCAACCCGAAATATGAACAGAAGAAGAAAATAAGCAGAGGAGGCTGGTTTCCTGTGGGAATCTGCTCAGCCTTCTTTTTTGTCTTTTTTTTTTTTTTACCCGAGGACATGTCACTTTGGAGCAAAACAGTAAAGGGCTAGCTGGTGACACCCCGGCTAGCGCTACATTCCCAGCCTTTTCAGATGAATGTCCAGTTGAGGAGGTAATTTGTTTTGGACCTTCTTGGAGTAAGGAATCAGCATGGGGGAGCCCAGTCTGGACGACTCCAATGTCAAGGTGGCTGTGCGAGTACGGCCCATGAACAGGAGAGGTGAGAGGGTTTTATGGGGAATAGATGTGGAAAAGAAACCTTGCACACAGATCTGTCTGCATAATCCTGTGCAGAAAACTGTCCAAATCATGCAGTGTATTATCCTTAATACACTGTAATAATAGTAATGCAGCCTTGTTAGTAAATATAAAATCAAAATACTATCATATTAGATTCTAAATGCTAACGAATGTTGCAACACTTCTATTGGATCAATGCCACACCAAAAACATGAAGTAGAAAAATGGAAAACACAAAAATAATATTGGTTTGTAAGCTTTGGTGGTTGTGAGTTTAATGCTAGTTTCCTGTTTGCTTGATGACCAAAATTTAGAAAGTTTGATGGCGGTGATGGGCTCTGAAAATGTCCAGAGATCTGTTAATGCAGGAGCTCCAAAGTAGGTCATTGGCAAAATGTAGGGAAACTAGGATCGCCTTCTTAGCTCCCATCACTGTCATCTGCAGGGCAACCACCAGCTCAGGATGACAAGGGAGTTGTGTTTGTTTCTTCAGAAAGGGCACACTTCACAATCAAGCTGTTTTTACACATCTCAAGTTATTCAGAGATCTGAATTCAAAGATATTTGCAGTATTGGTTGTGACTTCCTGGAAGTTCATCATCTGCTTCGTTTTGTCCATATTGATCACCAGTTTTCGTTTATTGTATTTTTTTTTTGTTTGTTTTCCATCTTGTTTTTCTTTGATTTCCTTTGCCTGTGAGATCCGGTTTGTAAATCCTTTTGGTAAAAGGCCCTGATTCAGCTTTACGGCTTTCAAACTGCATCTTCCTGAGACTGACTCTTCTTAAGTTCTCTTCTGTTTAATTTCCCGGAAATGAGATAGCAGTCAGAAATCATTAGCCATTAGTGAAATGAGCTTCTGTAGATATAAAATAGGGTTTGGCCTTACTGGTCTGGATGGCACATGTTTATACAGTCCTGCCACAGGGCTGCCCTTATGGAAGCCTGCCACCCTATGAGATTTAAAGCCAAGCGGCTGTGTGAGATCTGCTGTTGGAGGGACTGAATGCATTGTCTGTTTTACTGTTAAATCGAGATGCCAATAGCTTCTTTATTTTATTTATGGCTCACTGAACGCAACAGCAGAGTCAGTAGCCTGATAGCAGTTTTTCCGACTTATCGTTAACAGTCAATCTGACAAACTTCTCACCTCTTTAAGCTTCACTGGGCTTGGTAAAGTTGCACGCTTATGTCTTCACAGTCTTAATTCGTTTCAGAAATGTTCCCAAATGGCACTAAGATTCCCAGGGCTGCTACATGGTATTACATCCTTGTGTCTAATTTCAGGAAAGCCTGGATAACAAAGGCACAGTGTCGCACAAGTCTTCCTTCACGCTCCAGCGGTTCACGCAATTATATAGCAGATTTCCAGAGCAGGAAAGGAAGGCACAGATGACATTTCCTGGTTGTTTGCCAAGTCGGGTTTGCGCCCTGGGATAGCATGTGTCCAGTGAAAGGAGGAGGTGGTGAAAAGCGGCAGAGGCAGAGAGGCTGACAGATTACTTGCAGAATGAATCACATGTACCCCCCCCCTTTTCTCTTGCTGGCTATGTTTCCACTTTTTGAGCTGGATATGTCAGTCACAAGACTGAGGCTGTAGAGCATCACACAGTTCTCATTGGCTGGGGGGTACAAGTAGTGCAAAAGTCTGCTCTACTTCAATTCAGTTTATTTATATAGTGCCAATTCACAGCACATGGCCACCCCAGGCCCCTTATAGAGACAATTTAGTTAGATCATATTGGTCGTATTGATTCAAAGTGTTTGTATCTAAGGAAAAGCAGCTGATTGCATCGAATCAGTGACTTGAGAGCAATCCCTTACACTGAGCATGTATGCATGCAGTGACAGTGGAGAGAAAAAAAACTGCAGTTTAACAGAATGAACCCTTCAGCAAAACCAGGTTCAGTGGCAGAAGGCTGACTGGGGTTTCAAGGAGAGAGAATCAGAAATGCAAATTAACATAGAAGCACTGATCTTTAAATACTTTCTGTGTCAGAAAAGGTAATGGTGAAATAGCTCCTCGTGTGCCCTGCAGATGACGGTGACAGCAGAATGGGAGAATAGAGATTGAAGCAGAATGATAAAAAGTGGTCCTTATGTCCTTAGGCAGAACTAAATCTAAAGGAGCATAACTATAGAGATATCACAGGATAACCCGCGCCACTCTAACTATAAGCTTTATCAAAAAGGAGAGTTTTAAGCCTAGCCTTAAAAGTAGACAGGGTGTCTGCCTCACGGACTAAAACTGGTAGTCGGTTCCACCGGAGAGGAGCCTGATAACTACAAGATCTGCCTCCCATTCTGCTTTTAGAAATTCTTGGAATCACAAGTTTTTTTATCAGGAAATGCAAAGAGTATGGTAGAATCTGACCATCCACAGAAGAACAGCCTAGTAACACTTTGAAACTCTGAAGGAGCTGCAGAAGCTGACAGGTCAGGCCTGGAAAGCTAGCTTGGCAGCACACAATCTAGAACACTATCCCCTCAGAGAAACATGATGCGCGGCATCATCATGCAGTGAGGAAGTATTCTTCAGCAGGGCACAGGAAGCTGGTAGGAAAATGGAACAAAATACATGTTATTTTCATTAAAAAAAAACAATAAACGGTTTATTTTCCTACATCTTTAAAATGGTGTGCTACTTTGTGTTAGTCAGTCTATTGAATTTAGTTCCACTAAAGGTATTTTGTGGTTGTTGCTTCACAGTATGACAAAAGTATAAGGTGTGTGAATACTTTTGTAAGATTACTCACTGTTCTTTACCTATGGATGGATAGCGGTGGGGATTTACTGTCAGAACCCCCTCCCTTTTTATTACTGTGGGCGGTCTCTGCCTACGTCCTGGTTGTTGCCCTCACTCACTTCTGCCTTTTCAGCCTGCTCACTGACCTGAAAGACACAAGTGCAAACTGCCCGCTTGTTTCAGTCAAAACACCTTCTTTTGTTTTCCTCTTCAAGTAGAGCTTGATAAGAGGCTTTCGTAGTGGCATGTTAAAGTCATCAATTACTCATCAGCTTTCTTTTTTTTTTAAATTGGAGAAAATAAATGCAAACATGAGTGTTAATAGGAAGTAAGCGTGGAAAGGCTGAAGGTTTTGGAAGCAGCAATGCCATGTTTCCAATAGTGCCTTCCTGGTGGTTTCTTTGTGAATAGTACTTCTGTCTGCTTGTTAGCTGACTGGTATAGGAGTATTCTTACAAATTTCTTAGCAGATGAAGAATCAGACTGAAGGAGAGGCCCTCTCTCCACACCTTGGTAATTATGTTTATCAAGGATCCCAGATGTCTGAGTTGATAATTGAAACAATAGCTGTCAATTTATCTGCTCTCAGACAGAAACTTCATGATGCAGCCTGCAGTGGTATAAGGAGGGGGTGGTACTTTTTTTGTATTTGCATTTCCCCAATTCAGACCTGTGAGGACTAAACCACTACCTCGAAGCCACTGCCCCTGTGTATCCCAGGTTCAGAGGGAGACACAGCTCAGCGGCCTAGCTGGACAAAGGCAGGAAGGGAGTGAGTCCGAATGTGTGTTTGCTAACGTTGTGTAATGCTCCATGTTCCCATGGCGTTGGCCTTCGAAGAACAGAGCAACCTCAGGCGTAGCAACGGCCACAGGACGTCCTGACTGAAGTCGGGGGGTTGTTGTGCTAAACCTCAGCTTGCTAGGTAGCCAGTGGAAAATGGGAGCTGGTTATGGAGCAGCAGAGGCAGCAAGCAATGAGTGCACTTGTCCTCTGAACCAAACTGTATCACACTTTCCCCTTAGCAAAGCAGTAAGACTTCTGTGTCAGTACAGTAAGTAGATCATGGGCAATGACGGCACAGAAGAAAGAAAAAGAAGCTCAATGTTTAATCAAAACCATATTTCTCTGTGTTCTGACTAGATGAGTTTCAGACACCTGTAGGTCTTGATGTTTTACAGTGCATGTCCTTGTCGCATTCGGCTGAAATTTTTTTTCCCCCATCTATAGTTTTTCTTCAATAATGCCTCCCACCTGTCCCTTTTCACTGCTGGTCAGCTGGCTGAAATAAGGTCACTACACATTACCATAGTTTACAAGAAAGAAAAATATTCCGTTTGGAAAATAACATCCAACAGTCCCTGTCAAAGTTCTAACAGCAAGCACGCCTTTACCTAAACACTTTTGCTAGTATGATGATGCTTATATTTAAGTTCAACTCTGTGTATTAAAGTCAGAATTACAACAAAAGGTCTTCATTTTAACTATAGTATTCAGTTATATTGAATTTTGCAGCTTGGAAAGGATTCATTTTCTTGTTTTTAGAAAAAAGCATTGATTAGATTTAATTTTTTTGTCCCTAGATTTGAGTTAAAGCTTGTAACCCATGGCAGAAGTGAAAGATGTTTCCTTCTCTTCAGCTCAGATTTTCTGACATTTTATTTTATGCAGAGGGAAAAAGGACTTTTTTTTCCTTCAAAGCTGACTTCCATCAGATGTAAACGAATTCAGTGGAGGAACTTATTGGTATATCAGTCTAATGCTCTTACCTCTTCGTCTATGGCCAACTTGATCATCTACTTCTAAAAGGTTGCAATGTTTTAAGTTGTGGCTAGAAAATTGACTGCCATTTCCCCCTAAATATAATGCTTTTAAATGTTATTCATGTAGTTCATGGATTGTAGCTGCTTACTAATCCGTCATAGCATATTTATAAAACGCTCTCTTTGGTAATGATTGCTCTGTCATACAGTACAAGGATCGAGAGCCTCCTGTACACTGGTGAACTGCACTTGTGTAATAGCGCTTAAAACAGTACTTGTTAAGAAAGGAATTGAAACTTCGAACAGTTTCCTGTGCTTGCACATTTGCTAATGTATGCTCAGAATGAATGCAAGCTCAGGAACCCATCTGCACTAGTGTGAATAAGATTATCCCTAACATTTGTTTGAGATCATTGTCAAAACAATCCAGCAATTTTGTTTTTAGGCTGTTGTCAACATATAAATAGATATTGTGTGTATTTAATTATGTTGGCAAGCAGCAGATAAAGCAGCTTGGTTAGATAAGTATGTTTGTTTTGCAACAGAAAGGGGCATCATTTCATATAATTAGTTTTGCGCTTTTAAAAATGCTTTTATTTTACTGAAAAGGGGAGTTTAATGCATCCTAATTAAAAATACAGCCAAGTTTAGCAACACGATAAGCTTCTGTGTCCTGGTAAAACATTACATTTCTGATTGATAATTATCTTTTGGAAAACTGTGGTGCTGTGTGGGAGAGCAGGTCTCCCACTGACCTTATAACTTTATGAGAGGCTGTCTGAGGAGGAGAATAAAGAGGAGTGGGGACCTGTAACTGGTCTTAGTTTCTTATAGTTTAAAGTATTGTTTTTGTCACTATTTTAGTCTTTATTTTTAAAAGCAGTTGTGTTGTTTAATATATTCTTGCAAATCGGACTCCTAAACATTCACTCTGTTTTATCCTATTTTTTTTTATAGGGAGTATATATAATATATGTCATATATAGCACTTTCCTATAATATTATCAATGTGTTCCATCCTAACCCTCAGTTACTGTAAAACTGATGTCTTTAACCCTTTAAATCTCAGCAAAAGCTTTTAGAGAAACAGTTCTTGAAGCTCTAATTTTTTTGGATAAAATTTTTTGGTCCATAATCAGATTAAAAAATATTTATTCAGTTATTTTTTTATAGAGCTCCAATTTACAACACACATCATCTTAAGGTACTTTACAGAGGCAATTCAGTCAGATCAAACAGTCAGATGGCTTTAAAGTTTTCTAACCAAAGACACCCAGCTGATTGCTCGAGTCATTAACTTTACAGGAATCACTCCTCCTGGGTGAGGATGTGGAGACAGTAGATATTTGCTTGTATTGTTGGTTTTGCAGCAGTCCCTCAAACTGAGTGTGTATGCATCGACATTGGAGAAGAAAAATCAGCTGAAGGCTTCAATTACATTTAACGGACTTGCTGATAGTGAAAAATTCCAATAGTCCAGCTTTAAAGTAACAAATGCATGGACAACTCTCTATGCACCATTTAATGTTAAACTTGTTTAATATGAGATATAACTGACAAGTCCTGGTCAAAAATAAAACCAGTGTTTTTTTTTAATACCGTATTTTCCAGACTATAAGTCGCAGTTTTTCCTGGGGGTGCGACTTATACTCTGGAGTGACTTATGTGTGAAATTATTAACACGTTGTTTTATCATTTCACACATTTTTCCACACTAAACCACAAAAGGACACTCCATGCCTGTGTTGATGATTTTAATAATGGCAGTAACTTATAAAAACAACTGAGAAGGGCTCTGAAATGGCACCGAAAAAAAAATCATATTCTGCAATTACAGCATGGAGTAAAATATGCAGCCGAAAGCGTTTATCGAGCAGCAGAAAGAAAGTTGGAGTTAGTGAAAAACTGGTAAAAAGCAGAGGTTACTGTTACTGACATGAGAAAAACAAAAAAGTAGAAGGAAGCGCTGTGTCTTCTACCGCAGAGCTGTTTAAAAGTGACACAGAGGATGAAGAGTTCATGGGATATGTCTGTTCTTGGTGTTTCAATTTCATCAAATCAATTTCCCTAAAAAAATACGACTTCTACTCCACAAAATACAGTATATATTATTTTCAATTTAATGTCATCCAGGCAAAATAACTGATAAATCAGTTCCTTTTTCAGAAACTGGTCTTGAATCTAGTCACTCTGTCTAATACTGGCTTGCTTGGAGTAGAAAACTCATTACCCTTCCTGATAGATTTATAGATTGCTTTCTGGAATAGAAGATATATAAAACTACTGTTGCTCACACTTTAAAACTGACAAATTATTTGTGACTATTTTCTGTCGACAGCTTAAGCTAATGGAGTTGTATACCTGAATGTGTAAAGCACAAGGACCGTTCCTAAAAGTGAAAGGGTTAGATGGTGTTCAGAAGGTAAATTGTTGCATCATGACGCAACGTGTCCCGTTTTATTGATTTGCCACATTGCTTAGTCCAAGGTAAAAGGTCACTTTCAGCCTCTGTTTCCCTGTCTGCTCAGTTATTTAAACTTGATGCTTAGGAATAACATCTTTGCTGAGACACCGATAAACTCATACTTTACACCTTGAAATATCTCATCAATATCTGGAATATAGAGGGCATAAGTTAGCTCAGTTTTCACAAAGCATTGATTGTTTTGATTCAGTTTTAAATAACCAGGTTAGCCTGTTGCAGGGCTTAATTAAGCTTTGTAAGAGTTGTTTTAGTAACGCTGTGTTGTTGTCTGTTAAACAGAAAAGGAGCTAAACACAAAATGTGTTGTGGAAATGGCGAAGAACCAGACAATCCTCCATCCTGCCGGAGCCAACTTGGGAAAGACAGACTCTCGGTAAGCATGTTAGTTGCATGACTAAGCTCTGTTTCCACATCACAGGTTTATTTATCTCATACACACTTAACTCGGCCAAACATCATGCCAATTTTGGGAAATGAACATCCTGTACACCATCAAATGCTTTGGTTATGAAAAGAGACATCTTATGTAATGAAATTATTAAAGGAAAATCATCCCTTCAAAAAAAAAAAAATCCCCTTTTAAAACCACAGGAAAATACTGCAACATTTCTAATCCAGTCAGTTAAAAGTCCTAGCCAGACTTAAAAAAATGTTTGACATGTTCCATGTTACTTTTTTTAATATCTTTAAATAAAATAATTTGGAATCAGGAGTTATACTTCAGTGGTTGCTCCTTCGTGTGTTCATGCAAAAAGTTTTTCTAGATCAGTCCTGCCTCTGCCACTGTGCGTCAGGGAGAGAGTCCGCCTCTAGCTGAGAGCTTGTTTATCCTGCTGAGCCGCGAGTAGAGTCCGAAGTGTTTAACATAAATCATCAGATAAACTGAGGGAAGAATATTAGACCTTCAGTTCACAGTGGATGTTCTGATTAGACTGACTAGACTACAGCTGTACAATAAACCAAATATGTATGCATGGCAAAATAGCCATTGGAACGCAATATTTGTGGGCTAGTATTTTTCACCTATCATTAGTTCCTACTTTGCATGCCTATAGACATTGAAGGGCTTGATTCTGACTTCACTGCAGCACATGCTCACAAAGCACACTGATAGGAGTGCTTGCTGCAAAATGGCCAATTTTAGTCCAGAACGCTTTCATCCACATGTTAGTGTTCCATAAATGGCTTTATTTTTCATTTTGTGGCTTCAAAGTTTTGTTCAGTGCAGATTAAAATATTTTATTCTTTCATTATTCAGTTTTCCTTCACATCTTATGTGTCTTGTGTTGGTCTATCACACCAAATCCTAATGGAAGCTTGTGGTTTTAATAAGAAAAAAAAGAGTATAAACACTATATTCAAGGCAGTGTATGCCACAAAGATGATGTTCACTGAAGTGTAAACACTAGTTTTCACCCGTCATGTTGAAGGGTGTTGGTGGCCTTCGTTGCCCTAACCAGACCCAAATCTGACTCATTCTTCCAGACAGAGAACCACAGCTTTTTATGAGCTGCCAACAAGCTGCTTACTGCTTTCATTGTGCAAATTCCTTCACAGCAGATTTACATTTTTTTTTCATTGTGTATTTCTACACCCTTAAAAAAGATATTAACCTTCAGTAAAACTATGCATGATCTTTAACTCTTTTCTTCTTCTCTAAAACTTTCTGGGTAAAATTTGCTCAGAGCGTTCCTTTGTCCTCACGATGCATATCTAGCAGAAAATGGACCAATCACAGCTGGTGGCTCTGAACTCATTTGTTTCTACTTTCTCTCTTTTGGCTTTCATCCTTTCTCATCTTGTTAACCAGCTGTTTTCCCTTGCTTATACCTAATGTGTTTGGAGCTCTCACTTTTAGCCCTTGGAGAGGATTTAAGATCTGTTAGATAAGGTTTAAAAGCTGAACAGGAATGTTGGAATGTCTCTGGGATCACATATTACGAAGGATACTGTTAGAAATGCAACATAGAAGCTTTCTTCACTCAGTTTTAATGCGTGAGGCTTTATAATCAGCTATTTGGCCATGCTTGAATACTGAACGGTCATCCTGGAGGAAGGTCAGCTGTGTTGGAAGAAAGAAGCCGTTGTGACTGCTGTCTGTCTGATTAGAATCAGTAAACGAGGCTGGCTTTAGGCTGGGGTGCAGACAGCAGCAGCAGCAGGTGTTTGTGTGTCAGAAGAGCCTGGAAGTGTAGACGGCAGCTTTGGCACACAGACCGACACAGACAATTGTGCATAAAAAGACAGACTTCACTCAGCTCGCTTCTTTCCTTGCTTCTTTGGATCATAACTTCCCACTGCCACAGTTTCCTCCTTTCTCTCAGCCCTTCCGTTTCCATGGGAGCTCAGTGGGAGGTTAAGTCCGGGTCGCTGCTGATGACCAGGGAGCCCCTTCTTTGATTGAGGAGAAGATGAAGGAGGGGCAAGAAGCTTCATCTACTTGAGCATCTGTCGACCATAAACTTCTCTCGTTGACATTTATGGAGCTCGGAACAAGAGTGGAGCTGTAGCCTCGCTCTCCATCGGCCTGCGACAAAAGGAGCAAAGAGTCGACAGCCGGATGGGCCGACTGACTGCTGCGCTCAGCGTGCAGATGCTGTTTTAATTCTGTTTGTTTGAGGCCAGTTTACACAGACATAGTGCTTTGCATGTTCATTGAGAACGAAGGGGTTGGGTTCGCTTAGGAAACAGGCAGTTAAGTAAGCTTGTCACAGGTGCATAATGTTTGCTCAAGATAAGAGTCACCAGGTTTCATTCTGTTTAACATTGGTAAGAAATAACTAGGGACACGGGACTGATTCTCAAAACAATAAAATATTTTTGACTATCCGAAGGCAAGCCTTCCCTGATTATTATACACCATAATACTAAAAGTATTTGGATTAAATGAGACATCCAAGTAACTGAATTTTGAATATAGTTCCCTGAAGCTGATAGAACATGTTTATGATCTGATAGATCCCGCCTTCTGCTAATATAGTTTCTGAACTTAGTGGGGAAGAAAGGACAGTATCCTTAAACACTCGTCCTCCCAGAGCAATTGAACATTTTTTTCTTTAGTTACAGAGGGGACAAGACAGCTCTCTGGTTAAGAAATGGGACGTCGCTCAAGCTTTTATTTAAAATACCCCCTCCTGTCTCCCTTTTGCTGTACTACCCAAATTCTGTTTCTCGACTGGGATAAACAAACATCCCCTTCGCATGATGCTGCCTCGGACCATTACAAAAAATCCCCCAAAATAATATTGAAGGCCTGTTTAGCTAACAAAATGTGTGAACAGTTCAAGGTTTATTAACACCTTTGCAAAGATCTGTAAAATCTTAGTGGATCACAGTCTGATTACACTACCCTACTTCTTTATTCGTTTTTACTTATTTATTACCAAAGAGGCATTAAGGCTTAAGTGTCATCCTGGATCATTTGCTTCTAAAATATGAGCTGTGGCAGCGAAGCAAACTTTATCTGTGTGCCAAACATCAACACTCCAATACTTTAGGAAACCAAGTGTTGAACAATGGCTACCCTGGAAACGTTGCTGCTCATTTGTCTGATATACAAATGAGCTCCAGAGAGGATATCCTCTTTCAGAGCTCACTTGTTGAGTGGCCTTGATACAATGGCAGCACATATTAAATGTGCTGTTTTTCTAACCTAGAAACAAAACTTTTTACATTCCAGCAATGACAATCAATCCCACACGGTACATTTTAATGTGTCTAATTTGATTAAAAAATGATTTAAAAAATAATAAAATGTAAATTATACTCAGAAATTATTTACTTATTAAGGCTAGTCCAGCATGAAACATCTGCCAGTGAATTGTGTGGAAGGTATGCAGTGTGCAAGAGTTCATCCAACTTTGAGTCCAGCCCACTGACTAAACTGACGGAGTGAGATGTTTTCCCCCCTTGTTATATACTAATTATAGAAACATTGCTATAAATGAGACCGCTGCCTTGCTAATGTTTACATATATTGTTGCTTTTTTTGGTGTCCTGCATTGTTGACATGTCTGTTGTGGGTGAGGTGATTAGAGATGCCCTTAACTCCAAAATGTAAACCACAGGCTCAGCTCACTTTATGCAGCTCTCTCTCTGATTAGCAAATGACTATCCTCTGCACAGCCCCACATGCAGACGCTGTGGTTTGCATGATGACCTGAGGGCTGCTTGCACTCCTCTGAGGAGGCTGGATGTTGATGCATGCTGACAAAGATCTGCCTCTTGCAGATGATGCAAGAACAAGGAGCTTGGTTTCCAAGGCGATAGACAAAGGAGGGTGGGAGTGCATTAGCAGGCTAAACTGTAATGGATGGTGGATAACTTTACATGGATTCAGCAAAAAGTCTACATTTAAATTTATTAATCAGAGCCTGTAAATACCTAAAAAAACGTTCATATTTCTGTAAGCTTTTGTGTTGCACTTGAAATGTTCTGGTTGAGGAATTTGGATTTTAATAAGCTGAAACATTTAGGGAACTGAAATCAAAGCATTCCTGTTACCTTAACCACCACTAGCTGGGTCTGTGGTTGGATAACAACGTCTGTGATGCTACTTTAAAAGGTGTTATAATTAAATAAAATAAGTAATTAACTCACATTCTCCAGTTAAAAATCACCAAAACCATTTTAAGTTCAGTGAAAAATAAATGTAACTTAAATCAATCAAGTAGGTCTTGAATTTAAATCATAGCAGTCTTTTTTATTTAAGTCTTTAGATTAAATCCACTAAACGCTGAAGAAGCCTTCCTTAAGTCGTAGTTTTATTTATTCTCTGGATGAATGCAAAGTTTAAAAGGAATTTCCTATCAGTGCAGACAGAGTATAAGGAGCCGATGCCCTGTAGTCCTGCAGGGTGTATGTGCTCTATTCAGCCCCTAAATATGGACTGTGTAACTTTGACCTTTTACTTCTTGAGCTTAAAATTCCTGTGTCAGGCCCAGCCTTGTTGCTGGTTAAATCTCCTGGTTACCTTAAGCCTTCTTTCCATCCTCCACTCCTTGTTCCTTCCTCAACAGGCAAGGATGCTACGGTGTGGGAGAGGGGAAAAAAAGAATGCGAGAACAGTAGAGAAAGGAAGAGGAGGGAGGGGAAGCAGTCATGCATTAAGTTATTTTTTTAAATGATGGCGACAGGCTGAAGGGAGGAGGAACCAGAATTGTTCCAGGATGGAGGGGGGGCCGGGTTCCCCTCTCTCCTGACCGCCTCACTCTCCTCTTTCATTGGTTGGGGGAACCCCTAACTCTGCTAATGGGTGTTTGAGCTCAAAGCATGGGCGACCCTTCTCTCCTTAAGTTTCTGAAGCAAACATGACAGCTGTCATTATTAGGCATGTCAAAACGTGCCACAGAACGTTCATCCCTCATCCATCTGACATGTCTGCAGGGTTTAAATATTTTTAAAACGTGATGAGATGACCTGTATCAGGAAGTGAATCCTAGAATCCGTTCTGTATCCTCTCCTTGGAAAGCAAGTTACACTAAAATGTCTGTTTAAAATCAACTTGGCCACTATACAATGTCAGCTGGGTGCTCTTTGATCCCCAGAACCAAACAAAGAAGCCTTGGTGTTAATTGTGTCAAGGTGAGAAGCCACCGGACCCAAAAAAAACTGCAGATAGAAGTAACTGTACACGCTTGCTCTCTGCGAGCGTCAGCAGAGGAACAACTGAAATATGAAGTGTTGCAGATTGCTGGCGGGTTTGTGGAAGAGCTGCAGCCTTGGTGGCTTAGCAGGAATGTGGATGGGTAAAAGGAAACAGGTGTGTGACGGTTTGGCCTGTTTAGTTAGGCTCTGGTGAAGGAGCGGTTTCTGTGATAAAGAATTGGATTTCTGAGCTTTAAAATATAACCTTTAAAATTTTTCTGTAGTCCAATCCAATTGGCCTAATCTTTTATTTCTTTACTTTGTAGTTCAGTTGTGTATATTTCATTAGAACAGAATGGAATTCAATCCCATATAATATAAGTTAAAGGAATATTTTGGAGGTTAGTATCCGACTCAAGATTTTCTGGGTGGTAAAACCTTTAAAGAAAGTGTGAGCAATGCTCCTGGACTTTGAATCATTTTTAACTGACAACAGCTACATCAAAGACAGAAACAGACATACTGTTGTTGAAATTACGCCAATGAAGAATGAGGGGTGCTTCATGTTTTAGAGATTCAGAGTAAAATATTTGTCTAAAACGTTACATAAGCCCCCATTACCTGAACACGTGGTTCTCTTTTCTTTACAAACTTTTGCAGTTTTCATTAACACACTGATCTATACCTAGTGGTTTGAACTTTTTCATGATTTTCTGGCATCAACAGTAAGATTTTAGTGGTTTCTTTTTTCTTAATGTCTCATAATGTGTTGGTATACCAATCACATTAAGCTGAATGTTAACACCAGTTTATGGCGCTTCAACATCAGTGGAGGGGCTGAAATACAGAGCTGTACCAAATGCTTCCAAAGCGTGAATTAAGTTGGCGGACAACAAAAAGATTTCCAGGAAAAGGATAGTTTTTCCAGCTGCGGGCATAATTGCAGGATGTGTCTGTCAAACTGTTAGATGAAAGCTCTGGTTTGACTTATCCTGATAATGAGGAAGAAGAGTTAACCGGTGGATAAGAACATGGGGGTTCAACAAAGGGAAACCGTCTCTAAAATAAACTTCAATTTAAGGGCTGAGAGAATCTCTGGGTTTCATCCCTTCCTTACCCACTGACTACAGTCACCCCCTTCAGAGATCTGATGCTAATTTCCTTTCTGCTGTTGTAAAACTTTAACCTACTGATAACAATGTGTTTTTTTGTTTTTTGTTTTTTTTTTGCTTTTCTTTTCAAAATCTATGAACTGTAGGTAAAATATTTCTTCCTAACCTTAAAGTTGTGAGTTTTCTTAATGGGATGAAGGAAACATTTTACTTTTGTGTGAAAAAATATTTTCGACATAACAGGGTTTTACTGATAATTTTAAACAAGGAGGCTGATTAAACCTGTGTAGCTTGTTGGTTATTAGCATGGTTAGCACTGCTAGCTGTACCTTTCAGTATATATTCCCAGCATAGACTTCAAACATTTCCAGATCACCATGTTCCGTAGCATACTGAGGTTGAACATTAATCAAACAGAGCAATGCTGCAGTAATTGCCTTCAGCCTTCCTTATATCTACTCTAGACAGCTTTGGGACAATGCACTGCTTCACTACTTTGACAGAGGCGATATTAAAAGGCGACTTGAGGCAGCAGCAGCGTCTCTTTGTACCCAAAACAGCTTTATTGTTGATATTCAAAACTGTAAAGTTAAAAATGTGAACTGCCAAAAGCTGCTAACCTCTTTAAAAAGCAGCTTCCCTTTGAGTGACTTCTACCTCTCTGTGTTTCCTCTGGCATCATGTATTCTGACTTGTATTCCTTGATATGGTGGGTTTGCTAATCGGCGGGAAAAAAAAAATCTGACTTCTGAGTTGTTGGCCACCTGGGAGGCTGAAAAGCATTTAATTTTTGTGATTAGCCAATCAGGCAGCACATCTCTACCACCCACATTTTAACCAGAAGTCGAGAGAAGATCAGCAGAACAACTTGAATGTTATAAGCTTTGATTATTTAGATTCTTGGTACCTTCGCTGTGCCTTAATTAACCAGATGTTCTAGAACACAGCTGTGTTGATAAATCAGTATCAGAATCAGACATACTTTAATAATCCCAGAGGGCAATTATGGTTTCAGTACAAACTTAAACATAAGTTACGTTTATTAACTGATTTTGTCATTTTACTCTGGATAATCAGCCTCAGTTGAGGTCTAACATATTCTGAATGTA
>JAUZNJ010049245.1:19067-59535 GCA_034780135.1 Jordanella pulchra
TAGCATCAGCAGCTGGACATTAGTTTATAATTCAAGTATTTTCATGTATGATGTAGCAGATGGCAGTGAGGTAGGGAGAGCCGCATTTCTTCTTAATTTTACCAATATGTTTACACTGGAACCTTAACATTAAAGTGAAGCAGAAAGGCTTACAAAGGGGGACTTCGCTGGTTTAACATATTGTTTCCACTTAGACCACATTCTGTAAAAAAATATCTTTTTGCATTGGTTAGAGAATAATGTAACCATTCCCTGGTGCAGATTTCTTGCATATTTATCCACTGATCCATTGTTGAAGCCTCTGGTTAAAACCATCTTCATCTGAGAGCTTATTCACTTGCAGCTAATAAATATAAAAAAGTTTCTTGTCTTTAGAACTCAAATGTTCCACATCTGTATTTACCAAAAATATGGTTGCAAAGTCCAAAGAAAAGTAACAGAATAAAATGTGCTAAAACCAGCTACTTTCATTTCTGAATGAAAACAAGGAAAGTTGGCTCAGATGTTGCTTTGGTACTGTTATGGCAACATCTCCAACACTAATGCTCATTTCTGCTGAAGACAGATCTAAAAATACAGTTTATTAGTTTTGGACAGCCGACAGTTGAATACTTTGTTAATGTGCATTTGATTTTTCCTCTTTCTTTCCACATTCTCCCATGGACCTCTGCATTCCCACCATCTCCAGCAATCAGTCCAAGGTAAAAAGACACAGCAACACGCTGGCATTTCTCTCTCTGTCCTGATTCCAGTGTTGTGAATCATTTCTGTGTCGAACAAAAGCACCACTGTTTTACTTCTAGCTTCAGAAACTATGTGGAGACGTACAAGCAGTGATGCAAACTAATCATCTGACAGTTTCACTTTCCTTTAAGTCAAGACATTTTCAGAAAAACAATTTGTTCTTATCCTCTAATTATCATTTGCTTCTTCACCTCAATGTGTGACAATATTTCAAGGCTTTACAATTTGTCATCATCCAGCTAAAAAAAAAAAATGGACACAGAGGAAGTGATTATACTGCTGAAAAACTTAATGATTTTATTATCAAATAAAATCCGATCCTATATCAAGTTAAATTGAATTGAAAAAAATACACATTAAAAATATATATTTAATTATATTTTATTTAAGTGCATATAAACATAAAAATTCTGTTACATGTCTTTCTGTTTTAAGTCCTCAATAGCAGCCATATCTCCTCTGTGTTTAACGCTTTTGTCGTCTTCACTGTTTGCTCAGGTTTTTGCCTACGATTATTGCTTCTGGTCCATGGATGAGACGGATAAGGAAAAATATGCAGGTCAGTTTTTGAGTAAAGATAAAGAATTTTTAGAATAACCAGTGTTCTGTCTGATGTAAATACTTCAATGTACAAAGGAAGATTGTGCTCAGTGAGTATTCGTGTCTCTGTTTTCTATGATATTGTTTTATTTCTTTTTTAATTAATTAATGATTTAGGGTAATGTTTAACAGTCGTGGGCTGAATAAAATTGTCTGAACTGAACCCCCTTACAGGTCAGGAGGTGGTGTTCCAGTGCCTTGGGGAAAGTCTTCTCCATAACGCCTTCCTGGGCTACAACGCCTGTATATTTGCCTACGGACAAACTGGTAATTTACAATGACGACTATGCTTTCAGTATAAATGGGGACAGGATAAACTGGGTATATTTATCTGAAAACAATACTTAACAGGGTGTTTTGTATCTATTTTGTATAATTGATGAGTGGTTGTGTAGAGTAGGAACAGTTAAACTCCTTAATACCTTTATTTCTCTGACGTTTGTTTCAGGTTCAGGGAAGTCGTACACCATGATGGGCTCCGTGGACCAACCGGGGCTTATTCCTCGTCTCTGCAGCGCTTTGTTTGAAAGAACCAAGGAGGAGCAGCGGGAGGGAGAGAGCTTCACTGTTGAGGTATCCTACATGGAGATCTACAACGAGAAGGTCCGAGATCTGCTGGACCCAAAGGGGTAGGAGCCCACCCAACTTTTAACCGCCTCTCATCAGGTTTTATCATCTCGTCTGCAATGCGTGTCTCTCATTAACAAATTCAACACTCAAAGTTTTTTTTCCAGTTTTTTTTAATAGAATGTTTTTGTTTTTATTGTGTTTTTACTACTAAACTCATTAAATCAGTGGCCAAAAATAAAAAATGTGTTTAGTCCACAAACTAATAAAGATAACCTTTGTGTAGCAACAAATTCAATACAATAATGGTAGTCGTATAATTTTTTTTCTTCGAAGAGGTCGTCTGGTTTTCAAAAGATGTGATTATTTTAAACGTTGTCGGCTGATCATTTAGAGAAGATTGTGGTGTATTGTGTTGTCCTTTGTGGTGTTTGGTGGTCAGCACAGAGACGGATTAGCAGCCAACTCCACAGCCACCAATTGAGGCCAGTTTATGTCCAGCAGGTCAGCAGTAAATCAGGACTTTAGGCCACCGTCTGCTGCCCCAGAAACTATAACCTTTGACTCTCCCTCTGTACATGACCTTTAACCTTTGTAAAATGACCCAAAAAGACGCACACCATCTGACACCCATATGTGCTGTGACCACGGATCCACAAATGATGAAGTCCTCACAAGCGTAGCAGAATTAAGGTCAGAGAGCCATGTGCTGCTAAAGTCTGTGAGCTGTGATCGTTGGGAAGAGTCAGGCTGTCGTTCTCCCCCATCCACTGACAGTTGTCATGCTGTCTGTCTGGGTTCTCACCCTGTTTTCACTGTGTGTCCAGGGGCAGACAAACCCTGAGAGTGAGGGAGCATAAAGTGTTGGGTCCCTACGTCGATGGCCTGTCACGACTAGCGGTAGCCAGCTACAAGGTAAATCTGAATCTTCTGTGTTTTCACTCCTCCTTCGTCAGGCTCAACTATCTCCAATGTCTACTATCATCACAATCTCTGCCATCAAATTTCCCCTTTTAAGGTTTGACTGCATTATCCCAATTGCATTCTTTCTGAAGTGAAACCATGCTACTCCAACTTGTATATGAGCCAAGTGCAGCATGTTTAAACGGGTTTTCTGTCACAACCTATGCCAGTTTATTGCTTTTCTGTTACCAGTTCTACTGGTTTACCAGAGTTCAAAGAGATTGTTCCGCCAAAAACAATTATAAAGTCCTTATTAAGATGGTGAGCTCTAACAGAAAACTTTCAGACTGAATTCTCTGGTCTTGAGGGCCACACCAAGCACAACCTCCTGGGATGTACCGATCCCTCACTGAAAGTTTAAGGTGTAACACTGAGAAAATAAATCTTATCAGTTCATCTCTATGGTAATGTCTGTGTCTTTCCTCCAGTCCTCTTCTCTTTTGAACAGATAAACATTTGCATGGACACTTTTTCTTCAGAATACCTGAAAATATATCAATACCTGTTAATTAAGAAAGGTCATTGTCCAATTTTGATTACTTGGTTTAAAAAAAACCAGCTCAACGCCTGGAGCATCCAGCTTCCAGAGCGTCTGACCACAAAATGCATAAGAATCCAAGTTGAGGCGTTGGATGTGTTTGGAAAGAACTTGGCATAAGTTATGTATCGTGCCAAGGCCGGTTTCATAGTCCTTGTTCAGACAGTTCTTCAAATTCCCGAATTCCCTAAAAGGCTGATTGATCACATTTATATTGGGATTGAACACAACTCAATCATAAATAAAAAAGAGATCAACCGAGACATGTTTTTTTTTTTTTTTTTTAGGTCAAAATCGATATTTAGATATCAGTCTAGCTGATCCCTGTTATTGCTGCCGATTCTTTTGAGGCTGTTTGTTTTTTTTTTAGGCCAATATTCCCCCCTCGCAAGTAATATGAGAAAAATAACACAATGATAACAAATGTTACACAAGTCTTTATCTAAAAAAAAGAAACATTTATTAACAAATCAAACAAAGCACGAACAATGCTAAGCAAATAGAGGAGCGGCAATACATGCACTTCACATGATGTCAAGGCTTGGCTGCTTAATGCACCAGTACAACCATGAAACCCTGCACGCATCAAACGATACAAGAAAAAAACCCTCATATCAGCCTAAAATATCGTCCGGCTGATGTATCAGTCAACTTTTTGCTGAAGTGCATGGCTAACGTTAGCATGTTTACCCTTTATTTTGATATGACTTTTTGATAATTGGTTCTTAAGAGATTTAACTGTGGTTACTGTCAGACACACAAGGACAAAATTTACAGCAAAAGTTGTTGTTCTGCTCTGTAATATTTGGACTTTGAAGTCCATGCAGTTTAATAACAAAGTCTTTCAGTAGCTTACTTTTCTGCTATTCTGGTACAGCCGGGGAAATCCAAGCCATTTGATCCGAACACTTTGTGCTGATCATATCGCATGACAGAGACACAAATAGAGTTACAGAGGTCTTGTTTTACTGATAGTTTCCCTATAAAAGTGTGAAAAAACGAACAAAAGGGAAAATCATTATTCATCAGACCAACAAATCCCTGGACAGCCTTTCCTTTAAGCTGTTTTAAGAGTGATGCGTTCAACCATCACTGGTGCAGCAGCTTGCATGTACAACATGAGAGGAGATTAAAATAGCAGGAATAGTATTATTTAAACAAAAAAAAACAGCTCTATAGATATATAGTTACATTTTAGAACTGTTTACTGATGTCTGTAATTAACTTTTTTTAACAGGATATTGAGTCTTTAATGTCTGAGGGGAATAAATCTCGCACCGTAGCTGCCACAAACATGAATGAGGAGAGCAGCCGATCGCACGCCGTTTTCAACATCATCCTCACACACACACTCAAAGACCTGCAGTCTGGGGTAAGACTCTACCACACACACACAAGCACACAGAGTCTGGGAAAATGGCCATGTCTATCTAATTTTACATAACAACAGAATACTGAGCATGAAGTTATGATCGAGTTACACAAAGTGTGAAAAAGATGTGAGATAATAAAGAGGACATTCTCATACTTGGGTCTATAGATGTAGTGGATCTTGAGGCAGTGAGGGGAAGTTAAATCCATTAGAATTTGTCCATAACCTTACATCATGTGTTCGTCACCATTCATTGAGATGCTTCTCTTTCAGTTCCAGGGTCCATGCAGTCAGTAATTCTTCCCACAGATTTAGCTGAGCTCATCTAATCACATGATTTACTTGTGCACATGCTTTGATTTGATGCTTGGCTTCTGCAGTGGTCTTGTTAAACACCAGCCACAGCTTTGCACATTAAGCAAAACACTTAGGACAGTTGTTTGTTTTGTGACTGCATTCAGGGTTTGCCTTTTAAGATCAAATTGACCCCAAAAAACTGATGGGCCTCTGCAGTATCCAGCTCTTATCATCACCACCATTTCAGCCATCAACAACACCTAAAGCTAGTAGTTAGTAAGACAGGCTTAAAAACACAAACTCTTTTTTTTATTCTGAGCGAGTAATATAGAGTAATGGATAATTGTGGGAGGAAACAGGAACATTTGGGAGACACGGAAATGTGTCTTTGAAAACAGACAGAAGAAAGTCACATTAAACACACCCTCCCCTCATTAACACTTGGCGGTGGCAGCATCGTGCTGTAGGGATACTTTTTTTTTGGAGAGAATGGAGATAAATACAGGAGAACTGTGCCCTTTTTAGAGGCTGCAAAAGACTGGAGGCTGACGTAGATATGATTTCCAGCAAGACAACGATCCTTTATGTTAAATCAGATTTTTAGAGATATGGTGTAAGGAATAAGGTCTCTGGCACAACTTGAAAAATGCTGTTCAGTTATTCTGCATCGGGCCTGAGCTGTTTTGCTGAGAAGAACAAAAAAAGATATTAGACTGTTGATGTGGAAATTGGGAAAGAAAGGGGAAGTCAGTTTAGTAAAGTATTGAGTCAGGATGCCTGAACAGAAACACTTTAGGCTCCTTCTGTCACACTTCTAAAACGTGTTGATATCACCCAATTATCTGTTCCTTTTTCTGCACTGATGTGCACTACTTTGTGTTGGCTTTTCAGAGAGTATGAAAAACCTAAAGTTTTTGTTTGTAAAATAAGAAAGAATGTTGAAAAGTTCAAACCGTATGTAGATTTTCTCCTGGTGAGGAAACTCAGTGGGCATTTTTCAAAACACAGTCCTTCTGATTTCATGCTTGGTATTAACAGTATCTGTTGTATTTCTCAGCTTATTGTCGCCCTCTGGGATGAGGGTGAAGGTAGTTACCAAATGTGGTGATGTCACCGTGAATCTCTAAATGGAAAGACCTCAGTGACTCATTCTCTTTCCTCCCTGGATCACTTTACCCTCCCTATGCCTCACTCTTATTTCTGGCTTCCACCAAAACCCCTGTTAATAATTCACAGTCATGACTGTGAGTTTGTCAGCTGATACAGCCTGCTTTGTTTTCAGCACACACTCACTAAGTTGGTCCCTTCAGCTCAGCAATCCAAACAGCAGCTAATAGAAAGCCTGTTTTTAGTCTGGCCTACACGTCCATTAAAACCCTGAGGGGAGGGAAGCTGTGTAGCTTTCAACAAAGAGGCAGATAGTATGTTCTTCAGAGTGAATTGTCACAGAATTTCACTTTCATTTAATCTCAGAGCTACAGAACACTGCAGCTAAAGTTGGATGTTGAAAGCCACAACGGTTAACAAGTAGTAAAATCCTGCAGTGCTGGATGAGTAATTTAAAGAAACCAGACATTGCAGTTTCATTCAGTAAAACATTCTATATGCTCTGCACTTTGAACCCGTTTGCAGTCACCTGGTTTGTTTGCAGCTCAACAAAAGGAAGAGTCAAAAGTTTTTTTGCTGATAAAACTTTTTCTAAATCTTTCATTTTGTTTTTTTTTCCTCTGCAAGATGCCGTCAGGTTAACTGACTTGAATGCATAGATGTTTATATCTGGACTGTTCTGCGTCTCAAACCACAGCACAGTATTTCCACTCTGACTCTGAACATCCTGCCTAACCACCCAGTCTAGTCACCAAGTCCCTTATCAAGCAAATAAAAGACCATGTTAAAGATGCCACGTTAAACAGAGTCACCACTTCATTATTATTTGCCCATGTGTTTAGATCTGAAAATGAGAGACTGTAAGACAGATAAGTTATCCATTATTAAAGTACCCAGCTGTTCCATCATGTCAGCTTTTTTATCTTGCATTTTCCCATTTTTTTATCTTTTCTTTCTGTCCTCCAAATAAACAGATCTTTCTCTTGTCCAATAGTTTGTTTTCCTCTGGGACTATGAAGCTGTACTGCTTGTGGCTGATCTGTATCTCTGCTCTCTGGGCTCTGTCTTTATCTCTCATCTTCATGTTCCCTTTTCAGGATTCCTGTTGTGTGTAAACTCGCCCTGAGATTTCAGTGGGATGTTGATTAAAAAGATGAGAAAATCTAACCTTGATCCCCTGCAGTTCTAGACATTCAAACTGATAACAGTGGTAGAAGGTAATTCTTCACTAACATAAGAAGAATAGCTTTGTAAATTTAAAAGATTGGACGCCTCCCTGCAAAACATTAGACACTAGGCACTCAACTGCTGCATGCTCAATCTTTTTTGACAAATGCACAGAACTTTCTCAGATAAACTGATGTTGGTTGGATCCTCAGAGAGAATGCCACTTCCGTGGAGATGGGCTGACATCAGGTGTTGGTGTTAGATTCAACATTGTCAGCTGCTGAGCAGTCACAAACAGGAGACCCGATATCTTTTATTTTGGTGCAATCAGAAAAATGCAGAGGGAAGCTGTACACAAGAGTCTGAGGGATGATGACGATGCATATACCTCCCTGCTAGAGTTACAAGTTGGAGAAAAACTCAGAGAAAACCATTTTTAGTGGGAGTTTCTAACAAGTCTTTCAATATGACGTCTAAGGATAACATGATCTGTTTTTCTTTCCACAACAAACATTGCCTGTTTTCAGCCAAACACGACTATGAAGGAGACATTAAAGTGACTTTGAAAACCTTATTTCTATGTCTTATTTTTTTATATAGACAAGTGGAGAGAAGGTGAGCCGCTTAAGTCTGGTGGACCTGGCTGGAAGCGAACGGGCGGCGAAAACCGGAGCAGCTGGAGAGCGACTGAAGGAGGGAAGCAACATCAACAAGTAGGCAAAGCTTTGAGGACAAAGCTGCAGCTCGTTTTCACTGGAAGGGATGTTTCTTTTATGCAACCTTGGTGTAGTGGTTAAGGGCTCGACCATGTACGGAGACTTCGGTCCTCGACACGACCGTCACTGGTTCGAGTCCCAGGCAGTTGACCTCCATGTCTTTCCCTCTCTCTACACCTCTTTCTTGTCTGCCCACATTCAAAAAATAACGCAAAATAAAGGCCACTAGAGCCTAAAAAATAACATTAAAAAAAAGAAAATGATGGATGTATTCATCCTGGTGGTAGAGGGAGCCGATTATGCTATTGGTAATCAATACTGCTACAACAATGAGTCCCCCTGGGATAATAACTATAAATATTGGTTAACTGATGATGTTTAGAAATTTAAAAAATAGCATTTTTTTTCTTACTTTTACTGTTTAAACTGTTTTTTGTTGTTTGGTCTCATTTGATGATTAATATGTAAAATTACCTTTCTGAGAGTACAGCAAAATATATAAAATATAAAAGACTCATAAGTATTTATGGTTTGTAAGATTAATGCCATCCCGTTGTCTTTCCTGATTAGTTTTTCTATAATTCTTATTCTCATATGTTTAAGGTTAGGTTGCACTGAGGGGACGCTTATGACCCACATTTAGTTCAGGAGCTGCAGGTTGCAGAGTCCTGACCTCCATCCTGTAGAAAACAAACTTAGTACAATAATAATGATACACGTGATGATATGAGCCAGCAGCAGGTGTTCGAACACAAGTTAAAGGTTTATAACCTTGATCATGTGTGATGTTTGGTTTAGGTCCCTGACTACACTCGGTCTGGTCATCTCTGCACTGGCTGAACAGGGAACAGCCAAGAACAAGACCAAGTTTGTCCCCTACAGAGATTCTGTTCTGACTTGGCTGCTGAAGGTACACAACCACTACAGGCTTCACATCTCATTTAGGAACATCTGACTGCTTCATCTCTTCTTCATGTATTTTTTTTTACCCCAGGACTGCCTGGGGGGAAACAGTCGCACAGCCATGGTGGCAACAGTGAGCCCAGCAGCAGACAACTACGAGGAAACCCTGTCGACGCTCCGCTACGCTGACCGAGCCAAGAATATCGTCAACCATGCCGTTGTTAACGAAGACCCCAACGCACGCATCATCAGGGAGCTACGGGAGGAAGTAGAGAAACTCCGAGTGCAGCTCACCCAGGCAGAGGTCAGACATCTTTAAGAATGTTGGACACAACACTATATGCTGCTTTTCTCCTTCACCGTTGGCTTCTTATCGTGCAGTCAATGAAAGCCCCGGAGCTGAAAGAGCGCCTGGAAGAGTCTGAGAAACTAATCCAAGAGATGACCTACACTTGGGAGGAGAAACTACGAAAAACTGAGGAGATTGCACAAGTAGGTAGAGAAGCTGTGTTTAAAATAAGGCTTGATGTACACTGGTAACATGTTTGTTTTCTTTGTGGGTTTTCAGGAGCGTCAGAAGCAGCTGGAGAGTCTGGGAATTTCTCTTCAGTCTTCAGGCATCAAAGTTGGAGATGATAAAAGTTTTCTTGTAAACCTTAATGCTGATCCAGCCCTAAATGAGCTGCTGGTTTACTACCTGAAGGTAAAAGCTGTTCGCTTCACATCTGAATCCTGCAGGATGTTTGCTCGTTGCATATAGCAACATTTTGAATACTGCGTCTCAGGAACACACACGGGTGGGCTCAGCAGACTCCCAAGATATCCAGCTGTGCGGGATGGGTATCCAGGCAGAGCACTGCATCATCGACATTACAGCGGAGACTGCGGTCATCCTCACCCCCTACCCTAACGCCAGGTAAGGAACGCCACAGTAACAAGTTTCAGACAAAACAAGCTTAACTCTATGTATCATAGAGTTGTTGTATGTAAACTCTGTAACTTAAAGTCGGTCCCAACATGAATATAATGAGATTAAATGAAATCTAATGACCTTTGGTTTAGGTTTTTATCCAGCCCTCAGGGAAGGAGATAAACTGAAGGTTTGAAATTAGGTTCAAGTCTTAAGTCCAAAATGTCTGCATGATCATTTTTGGTTTGACAAAACTTTATTGGCAGAAACATAGAAAAGTTGATGTTCGAGCATAGATTAAAACTACAAATTATTTGAAGTTTTGACATAAAAGACATTAATGAGAAACGTTTAACAAAGTTACCGAATGGATTGTAAAAATGCTGGTACCCTGTCTCTGCACTAGGATGCCTTTAACTCAGCCAACACTGTCACATGTCATGGTTGGAAGTAATGAATGGAAGCAGTAACTACTACACCAGACATGTTACAGCGCATAAGCAAAACGGCATACATGCGTGCTTTGCGTTTTGTTAAACTTGTCACAGCTTTCCATTTTAAATTGTTAAATTACTAACACTAGATGTATAACACACATGTTCAACCCCCATATCATGCAAGTATGCAATGCTGTTCCCAATTTAGATTGAGGTTCTTATTGTATATGTGTAATATGCTCCTGGTTGGCCAGAAAAAAACAGGAAAACCACATCAATATCCAAGTTTGTTTCGCAAACACCTCATCAACTATCAGAAAGAAAGGCTAAGAAAGAAATCTGAAAGTTCTTCCTAAAACCCGTTGCTGTGGAGCGAACTTTACATGGTGTATATTTCTGTTTTCATAAATGTGTTGTATCTCTCTTTGCTGTGCTGTAACTTGTCCGGTGTATTTCCCCCTTTAGCTTATTTAAAATCACTGCGTGTCTCAGATTTATATGTTTTATTTGTGTTACAGGACATGTGTTAATGGTTCTCCAGTCACCAGTGCTTTGCAGCTTCACCATGGAGACCGAATCCTCTGGGGAAACAACCACTTCTTCAGGTGATTTTTAATCTTTTATTTATTTGATTTCATTTGGATTTCATAATATTTGATTTCATAGTGTTTTCAAAAACACTTTTAAGTTTTATTTACTTTCTAAAGTTACGTTAAACCATTACTGACACATTTATCTCACTTTAAGAATCACTTTGGCAAAGCGGCGTTCACGGCCAACAGAGGAAGAGGAGGGTGAGGGCGGCGTGCTGAAGAACAGCGGCAGCAGTGAGCAGCTGGATGCAGACGGCGACACGGCCAGTGAAGTCTCCAGCGAAGTCAGCTTCTCCTACGAGTTCGCTCAGACCGAGGTCATGATGAAGGCCCTGGGCAGCAACGGTGAGAGGAATCGTCAGAATGTTGCGCAGTTTGTTGTTGTTGTTTTTTTCCCCACAAGGCCGCAGCTCATTCTGCTTCTGACTCCACTCAGACCCCATGCAGACGGTCCTCCAGTCTCTGGAGAGGCAGCATGAGGAGGAGAAGCGGTCTGCACTGGAGAGACAGAGGCAAATGTACGAACAGGAGCTCCAGCAGCTTCGCAAGAAGCTCAACCCAGACCGCCTGTCCTCAGGCCAGTCCGGAGGACAGACGTCTGGGCAGCAGGGACAGCAGGCTCACTACCGCAGCCTGGAGAGGCTCAGTATGGGAGGGATGAGCCACTCTACCAGCGCTCAGAGCAGACTGAGGCAGTGGAGTGAGGATAGGTGGGTGTGTGTGCATGCAGGGTGTGAACACTTAATAAGCAGCAGCTGCAGATTCCCTCATTCCTTCTCCCCTCTTTCATATTTATCTACTGTCTCCTCCTGTCCTCTTGCAGGGAGGCTGTGTTGGTGAGGAGTCTCCGGAGGCTGAGGGAGCAGATAGTGAGAGCAAACCTTCTGGTGCAGGAGGCGTGTTTTATCTCAGAGGAGCTGGAGCGCCACACAGAGTACAGAGTCACCCTGCAGATCCCATCAGACAACCTCAATGCAAACCGCAAGGTCTGTTACTCATTGGATCTCCTGCATGCTGATGTGTGTTAACCTGCTGCTCGTGACCTAAAATGATGTTTGCAGAGGGACGCGGTGCTCAGTGAGCCGGCGATACAGGTTCGGAGGAGGTGTCGGGGCAAACAGATCTGGAGTTTGGAGAAGATGGAGAACCGCCTGGTCGACATGAGGGAACTTTACCAGGAGTGGCAGGATTATCACCTCCATCACCAAGACGATCCGGTCAGCTGACGTTAAAAGTCGTCTTTGAGTCATAAAATGAAAAATCTCTTTCGCTTTTACACGTTTATCAAACCTCCCCTCCTTCAGGTGATGCGCTCCTACTTCCGTCGAGCAGACCCGTTCTTTGACGAGCAGGAGAACCACAGCCTGATCGGCGTTGCCAATGTTTTCCTCTCATGTCTTTTTTACGACGTGAAGCTTCAGTACGCCGTTCCCATCATCAACCAGAAGGGAGAGGTATAATCCAAGCATCTGATCTAATCCTCTTCTAGCTTTCTTTAAGTGCAGTAACAGAAACTGAGCTTCTCTCCTTTCTACCCTGTTAGGTCGCTGGACGCTTGCATGTGGAGGTGATGAGGATGGGAGGGGGCTTAGAGGACAACATGGCAGGAGGAGATGACACTGACAACAACCAGGACTCTGAGTTTGAGGATCGTAAACTGGTCTGCTCGGTAAGTGAGGCTGATGATCATTATTGGAACAGTTTTATTCTCTAGTGAGCAGTAAATCTATCCTCCATCCAAACTCTGACTCTTCTGTTTGCATTTGACTGCAGATAAAGATTTTACAAGCCACTGGTCTCCCCCAGCACTTGTCCAACTTCGTCTTCTGTCAGTATTCCTTCTGGGACCAGTCTGAGCCCACCATCGTGGCTCCTGAAGTTGACCCTTCCTCCTCGTCCCCCAACTCCAAGGACCCACACTGTATGGTTGTGTTTGACAGCTGCAAGGTAAACACAGAGTGTCTGGTTTTTATAATCCATGATTTGTACCAGACGATAGATTAGTGGGCAGTGGTGATAGATATGATTCTCTGTTGACACTCTAGGAGCAGGCGGTGTCTGTAACAGAGGATTTTATTGAGTATCTTACTGAAGGAGCGGTCGCCATTGAGGTGTATGGTCACAAACAGTCTGATGCAGGAAGAAACCCAGCCCTGTGGGACCTCAGCATCATCCAGGCCAAAACACGCACACTAAGAGACAGGTTGGTACCGCTGACTCTCAACATGCCGTCAGACCAAATGCATTGTGGGCGTCCAAAACACTTTAACTCAAAGACTTGGACACTGGGTCAAACGCTGGTCAAGATGCTTTGATGCTCAACGCTCCAGTTGTCAAGTCGCTCCCTTCTTTCCTTTCTATCTACAGGGTGGCTTGGCTTTATTTTACTTTGATGAGTTAAAATATATATTTTAACATGTTTTTAACAAGAAAGTCTACCTTGAAATGTCACCTGTGTAGGCGGTTCATCAGAATCATATGATCCTAACAAACTATTCTGTTCTTGTTCAGAGCAGCAGATCCTCTGCATACCGACAGGGCAAAGCTCTTTAAAGGCGGGCAGACTGTCTTGGATTTCCTGCTGCTGTTCCTAGAGGCTGGAAGTGAATACTAAAAGTGTTCTTTAGGTTTGCGGTAAAAACTGAAAGTACCAAAATATAAAACCACCAACACTTTTAGTTGCGGTAGCTGTTTTAGAAACCATTTTGCCGCCTTTCAGTAAGAAGATATTTTAGTGTAGTAAAATATAATGAGTCACTAACGGTGCTGAATGCTGGAGTTGCAGCTGTAGATCTGAGGCTGCCTTCAGCATTGAGAGGAATCTTGTGCTTCTTTAGATTAGAAATACTCCTGTTTTTTGCCTTGAATGTTGCAGAAAGTTTGATCTACATCTGTTTTTGATAAATGGAAGCTTTCTTTGGAGCAATCTCCATTAGCAGTGCCTGCTTTATTTACTATACCAGCCGCTTCTGATGTCTTCTTGCTGTTCTGGTATGGAAAATAATCCTCTCTGCTTCCCCTGTGTCCCTGTTGTATTCTGATACCTAAACATGGTGCCATTAATAAAATAGGTATTCTGTAGCACTGAATACAGTTAATACCCATAAAAGTGCCAATGTGTCACCCATTTTTACAAGCAGGTAAAATCTCTTTACTAACTGGTATTCTGTACTCTGTACCAGGTTTTATTTTGAGGTATCAGAGTAAAGGGGGTTGACCACCTGCTTTTCCAATTTTCCATGTTGTTATTAGGAAGAGTGAATCCTGCAAAGTCAATGACTTGGTGCAATCAGCTGCTTTTCCTTAGAAACATTTTAACCAACCGTCTCTGTTAAGTGTGTTGAGATGACGCATGTTGTGAATTGGTGCTTTATAAATGAATTGAATAGATTCACATATTGAAAAACCTTTGAACCTCATGTTTTGTTTTCGGGTTACACTAGATGGAGTGAGGTCACACGTCGCCTTGAACTATGGGTTCAAATCCTGGAAATCAATGAAAACGGAGACTTTGTTCCAGTGGAAGTAGTCCCGGCTAGAGATGTGAACACAGGGGGAATCTTCCAGCTTCGGCAGGTAGGAACATGAACCTCAACACTCACAGCCAGCATGATCTTACCAGGACTTCAACAAAGATGAAAAAGCCCCTGTCTTTACCTCCAGGGGCAGTCGAGGCGAATCCAAGTAGATGTTCGTTCAGTTCAGGACTCGGGGACAATGCCTCTGATAGCAGAGATCGTGCTGGCAGTGTCAGTGGGCTGTGTGGAGATCAGAAACAGCACCGCAAACCAGGAAGGGGATGAGATGGACAGCTACCAGGTACATAATACTAGCACTTCACGTGAGGTAATGAATGAAGGTGTCAGAACGGCATTGACTGAGGAGTTTGTTGGATAGGAAAGAGATCTGGAACGTCTGCGTCGGCAGTGGTTAGCTGCTCTAACGAAGAGACAGGAGTACCTCGACCAACACCTGCAGAGCCTGGTTAGCAAAGCAGGTAAACTCTACAAATATTTGAGTCATTTAGACAAAAAGCTTGAAGAAATTTATGACTTTTAAAATATTTCACTTAGATTTTTTTACCACTTATTGTCTCTGAATAGATGTAAAAAATTGAATAAATATAATTCATTAGCTTCAATGTTTTTTTGAGTGTAATATAATCAAGAACCATATAAAAATGTCAACCACTTGTTCCCATACATGTTTTCTGAGTTGCTGGCAGGACAGAGGCGGTTCCATCGTCAGAGCGATTGATCTGTGAGTATTGAAGCCACTTTGTTTCTGATGTGTTTAATTTGGTGTGCAGAAAAAACCGAGGATGACATGGAGAGGGAGGCCCAGCTGCTGGAGTGGAGGTTGACTCTCACTGAGGAGAGAAATGCTGTGATGGTGCCCTCTGCTGGCAGCGGCATTCCTGGATCTCCTGCAGAATGGTACAGCTCCTGCTCTCCAATATAACACATGTTTAACAGATCTTTTGGACCATAAGAAAAATCACCACACACTCTAAGTGTTTGTAAAACAAGGTTTGTCTGCCCACAGGGCTCCTCTGCCAGGAATGGAAACGCACATTCCCGTCCTTTTCCTGGACCTAAAACGTGAGGAGTTTTGTTAACCAGAGCAGTTTGTGCTCGGTTTGCTAATTTTAAAAGTGTTTTATTTCTCCCCCAGCCGATGATCTCAGCTCTCAAGAGCAGTTTGAAGTGCCTGAGGCTGGAGGCTGGGATGCCACACTGAGCGGAGAGGACGAGGATGACTTCTTCGACCTGCAGATTGTCAAACACTACGACGGAGAGGTGAACATCGACCCACTAGGATTTCCTTTTTCCTACATGTCTGTTAGAAAGACATTGGAGGTTTTTCCCACTTTCCTTGTTGTTAAAACTCCTAATCCTGACAGGTGAAAGCAGAGGCATCGTGGGACTCCACGGTCCACGAGTGTCCTCAGCTCAGTCGGGGCGGGTCGTGGCCGGAGCAGCGCGTCTACCTGACGGTTCGAGCCGTGGTGCAGCTCAGCCACCCTGCCGACATGCAGCTGGTTCTGAGAAAGAGGATCTGCGTCAACGTTAACCCGGGACGCCAGGGCTTCGCCCACAACTTTCTCAGGAGAATGTCCACCCGCAGCACGATTCCTGGCTGTGGCGTTACCTTCGAGGTGGTTTCCAATATTCCTGGGGTAAGACTGAGAAAAGCTCGACACTAATAGTTAGTGAACGACAAAGCCATGCTAAAAACCATCAAACCCTTGAGTATTTGATTGTTTTTGTTTTGCATCAGGATGCTCCAGGCTCAGAGGACAGGGAGATGCTGGCTCGGCTAGCAGCAAACGCACACAACAGCCAGTCGGGAGACGACGAGGCTGCCATTGAGAAATATCTCCGCAGCGTGATGAGTCTGGAAAACATCCTGACCTTGGACAGACTCAGACAGGTAGAAGGAGAATACCGTAGAGCTGCAAACATAGAATCTGTTTGGAGACGGACAATGAGTTCAGTTATTACTGCGAAATGTTTCTGATTTGGATCAATATGATTGCTGACAGGAAGTAGCGGTGAAGGAGCAGCTGGCTGGCAAGGGGCGGAGCAACAGGAGGAGTCTGAGCTCTCCTTCTGTTCACAGGGTAAGATTTACGATCAGATGATTCCACTTGATCCAGAAAGACTTTGCTAATGTTTCTGTGTCTCCTGTTTTTAGCTCTCTGGAAGTAGGCAGGACTTGTCCACATCCTGCCTGCTGGACGATAAGGTACCACAGATTCTTTGTTCAGTTTTATGTTCGTGTGTGTGTGTGGGGGGGTCCATCAGGTTTAGATGGAGCACATCCAACGACCTCCTTCATTCCTGAACTAATCCTGTCTCTGCTTGTCAGGGTCGATGGGAGAGCCAGCAGGATATCTTCATGCCCACTCACCGCACCCTCCCTCGCCCGGCATCGTCCCCATCTACTTACTCTACCTCCCCCTCTTCATCCTCTCTGCCCTTCAATATGACCCCCCCACAGAACCAGGAACCAGAGCAAGGTAAACATCCTGCCTTTTATGGTTTCTCTGCACCATAACCTTCTCTCTCCTTCTTTCCCTCCTCTGTGTTTTCTCCCTGCTTTCATCCATTATCACAGCTTATCTCCTTTCTTTTCTGTGGGACATTTCTAAGAGGTTACATTTATCAAACCATTTCATATTTTCCACCTTTTAACACAGTGCCTGAACCTTGACCTTAAAAACTCGTCACATGAAGTCCTCTTATCTGGCTTTTCTTTTTTCACTTTTCTTTTTATCCATTTTGCTTTTTTAACCTCTCAATCGCTCTAGATCCTCCGGCTGATCAAAGCTCTGTGAAATCTAATGTGTTCATATTTCTGACAGATAAATAATGCAGCCTGATTTCTTCTTCATTTCAGTGCAACATTAAATTAATTTTGTTTCAGAAATGAACAGAATTAATGATCTGACCAAATATCTGTGGCATTAATGAATTAGTGACTGTGGTAGCTTAGTTGTAAAAGCTCTCATCTCTGTGTTGTTGTGTTACTTTGGAGGTTTCCTCCATCAGCCTGTCACTATGTTGGGATTTTTGCCATTCTGTGGACTTCTTGTCTTAATCTTTCACACTTCCTCCACCTCCCGGACCTCCTCTTGTTTTCCTGCTTTCTTTCCTCTCTTTCTGCCTCCACCTTGCCGTCCTCCCCCTCCCCTCCCCCAGGTCGTTTAGGACTTGCTGCCTCTTATCTTTCAGTTAAGGCCCTCGTTCCTCAGATGCCTAAACTACTTAAGTCTCTTTTTCCTGCGCGGGACGACAAGAAAGAGCTCAGACCGTCGCCGCAAGGCCAACAGGTCAGCAGAGCCGGAAACGGCCCATAGAGAAAAAACAAAAGCCTCAGTAATGGTTAATTAATCATATTGGACAAACATATCCAGGGAAGCAACTTAACACGGACGTAAATGGGTCCTAATTCTCATTTGTCACTCAGCAGCATGTGCCTCGTATTGTGACATCATCAGGAGGGGACGACAGAGTAAAGCCCGAGACGGTGAGAGTTCATCTTTTCCACATGAAGTATTAAGGCTAATATAGGCTATTAGCTTGGTTAGCATTGCTAACAGCTAAATTAACTGTGAGAACATTTCCTAATACTGCAAGACGAAGGACAAAGCCCCGTTTTATATCTGCTGACATTTATCTACCAGCTGTTTGGACCTGTTGACATCGTTTTTTCTACTAAAACAAAAAGGTTTATTACAGATTTTGTGACCATTAGCCAGATAACAGCAGGTCAACCTTACAATGGGTCAGCAGAACTGACCCATTGTAAGGTTGACCTTATTTCTCAGTTCAACTTCAATTGGGTAAGGTTTCTTTGAAGGTTTGTCAAAATATTTTATGAGTGTACAACTCCAGTCATTTATTTAAAGGAGTTGTCATCCAGAAATGGAGTGTGAGAGTAGCCTGTTTTTGTCTTGTTTTTTTTTGTGAGTTTTTAGCTCTTTTTGGGCCAGAAAAGCCATCAGGTCAAAGTTTAACGTGTTGGAAACCAGAGTTCAGAAGAATAAAATCTTACCATGAGGAGAGCAATCAAAAGTTTAACTTTATTTCAAGTTCGATGAGCAGCTGTATCTGTAGCAACGCTTTGGGAGTTTGTGCTGAACCGACTCAGCGCCTGCCCAATAACTGTTATTTATACAAACAGAGGAGCTAGAACTCAATATTACGTCCTGTTGGCTCGTAATGTAGTTTTCAGATTGTGGATTTTTATCCTTGACGTTTGTTCTCTTTGCCTTGTTGTCTCTGCATGCTGTCGTCTGTCCCTCTGTTGCTGCGGTAACCGCTGGGTCCCTGCAGGCTGTTGTCCTACGGCCTGCTGCCAAAGACAGACGGACAGAGTTTCCAGACGTCTCTCCTCTTCCTGTGCATGACCTGCATGACACCACCCCCCTAAGCCCCCTCAGCCAGTCGTCCAGTGGCTATTTCTCCGCTAGCGTTTCCACGGTTACCCTGTCCGACGTCCTCCAATCCTCCTCGTCGTCTTCATCCCTCCTGGTTGCCGACGCCGCATCACCCTCAAACCCTCAGCAGCAGGGTGCTGACAGGAACGATGTTGTGACCTCTCCTCAGTGCGGCGACAAGACAGCGGTGGTCGCATCCAACCACAGCAGCGTTCCTCCAGCTCTCTCCTTCTCCGACCAGAAGCTCATCAACTCAGGAGAGGGAGATGGCTTTGAGAGGCTGGAGATCTTTGTGGATGATGATGAACGTAGTCATGAAGATGTACTGCCTGACTGGCTGACAGAAGGCGCGTATGTGACCGTAGGAAGCAACAAGGCTGGAACCGTGCGCTATGTGGGGACGACGAGGTTTGCAGACGGAGTGTGGGTGGGCGTGGAGCTGGACACTCCAGTAGGTAAGTGTGAGCTTAAAAAACAGAATGCTAACGCCTTTTATGATGACGATGATCAGCAGAGATTCCTCCCTGCAGGTAAAAACGACGGCTCAGTCGGAGGTCATCGGTATTTCCTCTGCAAACCAAGCTACGGAGTGCTGGTCCGCCCAGATCGGCTTTCACGCCGCGATCGGACTGCTCGGCGGACAGCGGACTTCGTTCAGTCTGCTCACGTCCCGGTTCTGCGAGGGGAAGCTATCATAGCGCGTAGAGGGGAGAACCGCAAGTCCTGGAGCAACTGAGATAGGAGAGAGAAACTCCTCACTGTCCATCTTCTTCTCCTGCTAAAAAAGCATCAGGCTTGGTGTAACGCCTGGTACCATGTAGCTGGAAACTATATGTATGACTCTGAGTCAAAGAAAATGTATGAACAGAAACAGATTGGGCCGTAAAGAGCCCGTTTAGGAAAAATACAGGAGGAGAAATGACCAAGGAAGATCCTGGGAGTGGCGCCTCCTCAGAGATCCTCCCTGAGACGATATGCAGGGATGCAAACTCCTCACTTTTTTCAGGATCCCAGCTGACAGGCTCATGTTAAAGTGAGGAACAGTTTTTAACACACTAAAAGAAAAAAAACGTCTGATCTAACACCTCGCCTTGACAAACTGACAGAAGGAAATGATAGGATTTTTTTTTGTTCTTTTTTTATATGAACCAGGAAAAATGGAAATGGACACAAAGAGCTTAAACTGACAAAACACTCTGATAAGAAACGTTTGCATCCCTGCATATCTCCCTAAACACAATATCCCACAACACACCGCCATGACTGCCGCCCTCCCGAACTGTTTAAGGTCCGGTCCAGTTCACAGAACCTCGGCCGGCCCTATCGGACTCTTTTCTTTGTTTTGAGGACAGATCCTCCCAGAACGTGCCTTCACCATGGTCTGGTTTGTGTTCCTTTCTTGTTTTGTAGATTTGTGTTCTGTTTGCTGTGTTCATGAAGAGAAAGCCTCGTGCAAAGTGTGAGGTGATCTCAGGGACTACAGAGGGGGGGGGCTTTGTGTGTGTGTGTGTGTGTGTGACAGAGAGAGAGAGAATTTATTTAAAGATGAAGCCACGCGGTGCAGCAGGAAGACTTGACCGGCTGGGAACGGCCACCATGGGTGGATTTTTGCACTGGAGACGGTGGAGGAAGAGCTTCTGTACGTCAGTAGAACGTGAGCGCAGTTACAAGCTTCTGTTCGTGAAGAGGACCGATGTGGCGTAAAGATTTCTGATGATGCTGGCATTTTGCTGCCAGCATTGACAGAAAGAGGAAGGATTCAGGAGGTTTCTGATGGATTCTTCCAGCTGATTTTATTCTATGCATGCGGTTTTTAAGGAGAGGCTTATGTTGTTCTTGCTTGTTTTGAATTTACTTTTTTATTTGACAAAACTGGGATAATGGGATTATTTTGGGAGAGTGTCAGCTGGTTTTAACATTCCAGACACACCCAGTGAAGAAAACAATATGAGGCGGTGAACCTTAGGAGCTCCTAAATTAGTTTTTATTGTACAAAACATTCCAGGATGATTTAAAACCTGAATTTTTGCACATGGAGCGATTTTCAGGACTGTGAGGTATTAAGTTTTTAGGACTGTACTAGATGGCATCCATTTGCAGTACCGTTCACTTTTTAACCCAGATTCTCTGCTCCACTGAACCAAGCTTTGGGTTTTGGACATTTGGTCTGTAGTTCCTCCACAATCACAGTCAGTTGTTTAGACAAAGTCTTTATTAACATGATTTTCATATAAACGCAGGATTTTTAATCAAGTGTTTGTTTAAATTTACAGCGGGTTTCCTTTAATCACATGTTGAGCTCAAATGATAAGAAAACCAAGAAAAGTTGATAAATTTAAGCCTCTGTGGTCATCAAAAAACCTGAGGTGTTTATTTGATCATTGATTGCAATTAAGTGTTTAATGTTGACTAACGTCAGCTTGGATGTTTGTCTAAACCACCAGTTAGTATTGAAGTTGAAGGATTTGGAGGTAGGGTTGTATTGTTACCCCCTCACTGCCACTAAGCATGATGCTACCTGCAGCATGCTTAACATTTGGTTTAAGACAATGTTTAGTGCTCCTTTAACTGCGGCATGTTGAAATAGAAACATTTCAGTTGTTGGTTGGACTAAAGTTTTATAGGAACAAACAAATGACAATATGTTCTCCCAATCCTTCGAAAATGTCATAGTTATGGTTATTTATTCTGTTCTCATTTAACTATGGAAAAAGTTAAAAGCTTAATTTCAAACCAAATGGCCTTCATGCTAATTAATGTACGTTTGTCATTGGAGAACTGTGGATCATTGAAGGTGTAAAGAGTTTTCAGTAACACTGGTTGCTTGTTGAACCGTCTCATGAAGCCGTTGGGATTTTGTTTATTTCATAAAGTTTGTTCTTCAGAGAGGAAAGCGTAAAGTATTTATGCAGGATTTCTTGTACTCATGCTTTTATCGCATGGGAGCAGATGAAGCCTTTTTATTTGAATGATTGTTGCACAAATGATTTATTGGGAATTGCTGCTATGAGCATTGTAAATATATCTTGTAAATGAATAGATTGATTTTTTTTTTTCTCCTTCCATCTCTTGCTGTGTGCTGGAATGGGTTTGAATTGTTTGTGGAGCTTCGGGTCCCGGGATCAATGTTGTTTAGATGGTTTTGAGGCACTTTGAGAAGAGGGGGTGGTATAAATGGACATATCTGGGTTCTTCAAAGGAACAAGACGTTCCGATGTTAAAATGACAATACTTTTGGATGAAATATATACGATGCAACAACAGGTTCCCAGCAGAGTTAGGTTTATATGTGCATTTTAAGTTACCAGGGAACTGCTGCTTTATAAGTTAAAGGAGGGAATATTTCATTTCCTTCCTCGCATTAAAAACTATACATTTAACTTTTTGGAAAGATGATTGCAGTCATAGAGTGGATGGAAAACTGTAAAGCAGCTGACTCCATACTGGCTACATGATGAGATGGCCCCACTAACCATCTAATATTAGTGTAAGTTACTTGTATTCCCAACATTTTTATGACTCAAGTTGTACTAAGCAAAAAAGGATTCTGTACAACCAGCAGCCCTTTTCACTCTAGTTTTTAGGTGTTTACTAAGTCAAAATGTTACGGCTAACATTAATAAAACTGTAATCAATGTGTTTCAGATGCAGCTTCTCTTTTATAACATAAAAGCTAATATGCTTAAATGAAAACTCTTGTGCTAACTTCACACTACAGATAAAGATTTGTTTTTTAACCTCTGTTATCGCTCAGTACGACTCCTAGCCGGTTCACGACTCATACGGTTATTTTTCAGCTCCAGGTCCTGGAACCTCTGATTGGTCGGCTGTTTGTTGTAAAGTGCTTCGTCGTTTGGAGGATTTTTCCGTATTGTGATTGTCTGGTTCTCAACAGGTGGTGTTGAAGGAGGTCAGGAAGTTTTCTGATGTGTGAGTGGGTGTCTCTGTGTGTGTGGATGTCGTGTAGATCCGCTCCAAGTCAGATGGAAAGCGTTCCCCAGCTGCTTCCTGTCAGGCTGCAGCCGGATCTTCCTTTTCCAGCCCAACCTCAGGAGCGTTATCACGGGGAAGGGTGGCTGAGATCACTTCAGACTTCTGGTCATTTCTTTACGTTGCCGTGCCTCAGAAAACCATGTTTCTTTCACACATCTTTATATATCAACTCTACTTTGCACAGATGGGGTAGAAGTGCTCAGATGTGCAACACTCAGATGAAGACTGTTTGGGATTATATTTTCCTTTTTCTTCATTTTATTATATAATGATCTTGAGCTACAAGCTCTTCTTTTATTTGGAACATTCACCTTCTGTTTTAACTGTTTCAAGTAAAAAAAAGCAGAAAAAACAACATTACTCTCCAAGTTATTTTATCTAAAAGCAGAGCTAAGCTCAGCTGCTGTGATCCCAGCAAACCCTCTTCTGCCCAGTTTTTTGGTTGTTGACATGGAGGTCTCCCCCATGGTGGGCTGAGTGATGCACATTATCTTTAGAGCAACAAAGAGTCTTTTAAATACAATAAAATGTGTGTTGTTTTTACACTGGTGCCAAGCCAGCTTTGTTATTTATGGATCTTTATCAGCCATTAGAGGCACTTTATGTTCTGTTTTTTATTCCTAGATGGAGCTTACATATTGAGTCTGTATGAGCCTTCAGACCTTCACACTGTTTCCTGTTTCATTGTAGAGTTCAGCATGCTTCGTATCTAGCAGCCTCCTGCCTTTACTGTGGCCTTCAGCCTGGATCAGAACAGCCTCAGTTTTCTCTCTAACGGTGCAGTTTATTAGGTTAATCATGTCTCTCAGCAGGTTGTTTACTTACAATAATAAAAGAGCCCACTCTGCTTTCCAGCTGTAAACAAACAAACATAATCCTTTAGGTCAGGGGTTTGCAACCTGGAGACCCTCTACAATAAGTAATAGTGACTAAAAATGATAAAGAGCCACCTAACGGTTTTGAATGTAGTAAATTAGATACTTTTCTTACAAGTTTGAGCAGTTTTTTTTAAGAACATTTCAATTTTCACTACAGAATGAAATTAAATGTTTTAAGACCTATACTGTCATTAGTTTGGAAACTGTGCTTACTTTTTGCATAACATATCCTATAACGATTCCTCTTTATGAAATTTTCATTTTTTTGTCCTATATTAAAAACTAAACATGCAAATAAACGGGTTGCTGTTTAAAACGGCAACACATTTCCTATTGCAGGTCTTTAAAGAAATGAGTTGTTTATTGTGTAAAGGCCACGCAGTGTTTGCGGCTCTAAAGGGTTTTTTTTATTTTTTTATTTGTGCTCCTGGTAAAGTGTCTCTTTGGATTTGAAAGGTTGCAGACCCCTGCTGGAGGTCTCAGGAGCTGTCAGGTTTATCACTGCCGGTTCCCCAGAAGGAAAGCCTCAAGTCGCCCCCTAGTGGCTACTAGAAAACCTCAGCCAGAGGAGGTTCGTCTTCCATGCAGGGAATTTTAGTTACAACCAGAAATTTATGATCCGTAAGCAACCAGGATCATAACAGATAAATATTAGTTTCAGGAATTAACTTTTGGCTAAAACAGAATTGAAAATCTTTGTTGTTTAACCTTTGAACTACCTCAACCTTTCCTACATGGATTGTTCTGCTTCTTTCTTCACGTATGTTTCTCCTCCCTATTGCCTGCTTCAGTGTGTTAAATAGCAAAAAAATAAATAACCACAACAACAAGCAATACAAGGATTTCAGTTGGTGCCACAGATTTTAGATCCATTTCCTGTTTCTGTTCCCGAACAGCAGCTGGTATCAAACCAGAATCCATATTTACTAGGACTGAGTAACGATGAAGGCTCCTAATTATTTGAAGGTTACCCCTCCCCACATGTAGCTGAGGATAAACTTTAATGCTCAACCGTTTGTTTTTAACGTGGCCTCGGCTCAGTCAGCAGTATTATTTGCAAGTAATCGTTATGGGTCACTGCTGCTGTTGATTCTGTGGAGCGGGCGTGTCTGCCTGCATCATCCGTGTGTTTTCTCTGGATGTATGTGTACATATGCGCATATTAAGACTTATAAAGGAGAGAAATCTGAGCACAAGTTTGGTTTTTGATTAATTTAATTGTTTTATGTAATAATTTCATGCTGCAATCCAAAGAATAAACGTGTATTATGATGCGTTTATTTTCATTTCTAATCGTCTGAACAGATAATAGATTTAGGAGGATAAAAAAAGGTATGTCGCCAGTCTTTTCTTGTGTTTTGTGTTAATTTTACATTGGAAAAGTTTTTGTTTGCATAAATAAAATAAAATGGCCAGATTTGGGACAATTTAGTGACACCTGCTGTCCAACAAGGAGAACTACTAGAGGTCTAGTAGTGAAAAAGAAATACATTTAAAACGGACTTAAAGAAACAATTATTCCTTTTAATTATTCAAATGTTAACTTAAAAGTTAATTTATCCAAGTATTGGTTTAAGAAATAATTTTCTAAAATCAGAGATGTCCTGCTTAAAGAGATACATGCTGCTCTTCAACAGGCTTCCCTGACGGGTCAAACATTTTCTTTATGAGTTGAAAGATTTACTTAAAAAATGCATTTTTAAATTTCAAGTATATTTATTGCTTTATTAATTGGAACAATACACAAACAGGGCTTTAAAAATACAACACACGTTTCTCTGCCTTAACAGAGTAGCTGGATCTTGACGTTCCCAGTGGCAGGAAACTGAATGAAAAGTTTCCTATTGGTGAGGAAAAGTGGTGGCTCCTGAGCAAATTTATAAAACTCAATGAAATAATTAATTTGAGCAGGGGGGAATATGTCCTGGATAAAAACTAAATGGAAGTAAAGTTATAGTAAAAAAGCAGTTTTGTCTTTGTTAATAAAATAAAATCAAAGGTTTTATTTTCAACCTTTTTAAATATCTGCTAATACCTGATATAAGAATAACTGGCATTCTTGCTCTGAAGTAAAACCACAGCAAGATATTGGTTTGACCGAATACTTGATTTAAGTTGGGATTCACAGCAGTTGAATCACAACTTGCTATTCTCACTCCTACCGCTAGGTGGCAGTGATGCATTTCCAATACGATCCTTTTGGTGTGATGTTGGTCAGCATGAATAAAGTCTGGATGTTTATTGGCAACAATAGGGGCTGAATGTATTTGGTCACTCATAATATTTTCTACTTTTTTCTATGCTGCACAAAAAGCATGAAATCAATTTTACATATTAAACATCAAATCAATCAGACGCAGTTAAACACAGTGCTGTCGACATCATGCTGTGGTGCTGCTTTTCTTTATCAAACACAAGGAGAAAATGGAAAACCTGAAGACTTGCATTCCAGTGGGACGACTTCAGACAAAGCATTTTAGTGTAAAAATGGCCTAGTCAAAGTCCTATAAAGAATCCCTACCAAGACAATCTGACACACTAAATAAGAAACACTGACGCAGTTTGAGTCTGATCAGCTTTTATTCCCTTGTAAATAGAATATCAATAAAAACACACCTTAAAAGTAACAAATCAACGTTATCGAACAGATGAAAAGTAACAAAAGGCTTATGTAGATTTTCTACATAGCAATTACACAACAGTCTACTTGTCCAAAAAAGGCACTAAATCTTGAAATGGAAATAAACAAGAGAATAAAAAAAATATATGATCCAACATCCATCCAGTTGAAGTTTGACATTTGTGTTACAGAGATTAACTAAGGAGCTTATTGCCAGAATGATGGGACGGCCATCGTTATTCAACTGCTAGGAGAGGTTTTTAAAGTCGCGCTTCCAGTCCTTGGCTGATGGGGTGACAATATTAAGGCTGGAGAGTACAAAGCAAATGGCAACCCTGTGACTGACAGACACACAAAGCGGTTTTCATCTACATAACCACCAGAACCAGGGGGTGCTTTGCATTCAGACAAATCTGAAGACGCCCACACTGACACAGGTCGGACCGAAGCGGAGGAGCAAAGCTTCTGGGTTTTCTATTCAAACTATCTTTGAGTGATTACATCACATGTTCTGGCACAACAAGAGGTAATCAGAACACAAAGAACTTAAATCGACAGCAAAACAGAAGAAACGGAGGCTGCAGGTATGAAACCAAGGGAGGGAAGAATAGCTTATTTCAAATACTGGCAACTAAAGCGCTAATTTGTTTTAGGTTATGCAACACAGCAATGTGCCCTGAATGAATGACTCCTGACAACAGGATACATTTTTAAAAGAATGAGGGGGGAAAAAATTAAAAAAAAAAGGTCTGATTTTAAAAATTCTACAACAGCTTCCTTCAGATCCTTTTGGTGTCTCTTAATAATAAATACAGTACATGTCCTTTGATACTCTTTGTTCGAATAATTTCAAAATGGCAACACCGCATCGATCTACCATGAAGGCAAAGAATGAAAAGATTTCAACTCTGCAATAATCTCAGGGCAGCAGATTTCCCTAAACTAACCTACAGCTTCCTTTTACAAAGGTTTCTGCTAGGCAGATTTAAACAAAACACAACTTTGGTGTAAATAATTTAAAGAGGACTACATAACTGATAATGCAGCTGAAGCTTAAAGCAAAGACACAGGCAGCTCTGCTGCCACAAAAATAAAAAAAAAACAAGATTTGGCTTCAAATCAACAAATAAGGAAGGATTTAAACCATACAAACATACAAACATTTGACTAATAAACTTCCCTTTATATTCAGCTTTTATATATATTGAATCTAGTTTGAGAAGCAGTTTCCCTCACTACTCTTAGCTTTTTCTTTCTTTTTTTTTAAAGAACTTCACAGTTTTCCATCAGTGAAGCTGTTCTGGGATCTGTTTGTTTTATTGACAGTCTAAAAACTGGAAGCAGCAGCAGAGGAACCTGCGAGGTGAAGCTTCTAGTAAAAGAGGAGTGACTGAGGTATCTGTGTCATGAGCCGACAAGCTAGTCTGTACAGCACCTGCTGGAGAAAAAAAGAACAAAAAGAAAAAGCACTGCTGACCTGCTTTGTATGTACAGCCGTTATAGAGGAACAACTAATTCATTTTCCTTCAGGTCTGATTTGATGAGATTTTTGTCCAAAACGACAAAAATGTTTTGAAGGTTCACTGATGGTGGACATTTTTAATTTATGGCGAAATGAAGAATACATACGCCTATCCTTTATTTCTTTAATATAGAAGATAAAGATAAAAAAAAAAAAAAAAAATCAGAGGTTGCAAAGTTCAAAAAGTGCAGTAATATGAAAACTGAAGGTTTTGTTTAGAGACAGAAAATTTCAGTTATTCATTTTTAGGCTTTAATGATTATAATTTTTAAAAGAACCATCAGCGTCAATCAAAGGAAAATGACCTGATTTTGATCTTCTTATAGAAATGTAAACCCCTTAATTTATGGTAAGTTAAAGTTAACATACCATTTATCAAATAAATCTGATTGTTTCAGCCCGAGTCATATTTTAAGGAAAAGATAAAGGATTTTCTGAAGGTAAGGAAAAAAAACCTGAAGCCTTCCTGCTCTGGGTCACATTCGGATCCAATCCAGAGCATCAATATGCACAAAGTTCTCCATATTGACCCGAAAAATCATTCAAAATTTCTCTAATTAAGGCGATACTGGTGTGAAAGATTCCAGTGCTGCTTTAAGGGCGACGGCAGGACATGAGATGAAGCTGCTACCTAAAGCAGTCCACAAACTAATGGGAGAATGGCTGCTAATAACGAGAAACAGGAAGTTAAAGATCCCCTCAGCTTGTATCCATGAGTTTGTGGTGATAAGGAGGGAGAGTCCATATGGTAAGCCCTATGATCAAATAATAGCGAGCATCTGTGCAACACTCTGCTGTTAACAACATGCTGAATGCAAAAATGAAAACCTGTGTTCCGTCAGAGTTCCTGTTTGGACCATTTTGATATGAAACCAGGAGGAAAACGTCATCAGATTATCACGTGGAGCCTGTAAAGTGCTAATCTCTGTTTTGGGGTTAAAACAGACTCCCATCAGGGCACAGATTACCGACGCTGGCTTACAGCTATGCACTGCATTACTGACTGATGCCTCTGTGTGAATGTACCAACCTCCTTAGATAACACGCTGCAGCAAGGCTAGCTAACAGCAACATTAGTACCCATCTTCAGCGTCTGTAGACTCGTTTTGAAGCTGCCACAAGAGGGCAGTACAGAACGGTTTAGTAAAAAACAAAAGCAAAACACAGATCTAAAATAAAATAAATCAATCTAAGGGAGCTTACATGAGAATTACTGAAGCTTCCAGTTTCCTGCTGCACAACTATCACTAACATTGGTCTGTTTGGATTATTCTCTGAAGTCAAGCTTCAAACATTACTTAAAAAACTTCCATCTAATGACTTAAATTTGGTCAAAGCTGGTAATAATACTGTCTTAGTATCTGCTGGATTCATTTAGAGTAACGTCAACAATCATGCTTCAACTTTTCTACTGGTTTCTAAAAGCTAACAGTGAAGCAATGCTGTGAAATATGAAAATTAGGGGGTTTTTTGTCCTTCAGTGTCCTACTTACACTCCAATGGGCTTAAACCTTAACAACCATCCTCTGGTGGTCATAAAATAAAATAATATTTGTTTCTGTCTAATAAAACTGGAGGTTTGACAAAAAGCTAAACCTTCTATAATGGCTGTACAGTCAGGTTATTAGTATGAACATTTATTTCTTTCAGTTCCTTAAATAGAGATTTCTCATCAGCGAGTCAGTTTGATTGTTTTAAACATCTGCAGAAGAATAAAATAAAATGAAAACGAGTTACTATTTACCTCTTCCTCCTACCGCTGCTGCTCTGGCCGATCCCTTACAGGTATAACTAAACCTTACAACCAGCCGGGGCTCCAAGCACCATGTCATTCGATAAAGTGTCACTCAAATCCAACAAAATTAAAAATACAATGTGTGGCAGTTTGTGTTTTAAACACGTAAAACAAAAACAAAAAAAAGAAGCAAAAGGCCGATGGCGTTGTTCAGATGATTATTTGACACATCTGATGTGCCTTCGATTAGCATATAGAAACAATCCATTGTTTAGAACACACCTTAAAACAGAAACAAATAATAAAACTCAACACTTTGGCTAATTTCCACAAACCTTTCAGCAACAACACTCACTCAGGCTGATAGTTCCTCTCAATAGATGCTTACATAATGTTATAGAAAGTATACCATGTGGGTGTTTGCACACTTACATACATCGTATATGAAGAGTCGTGGCTAAAAAAAAGAAGAAAAAAAAACTACAGATTGGGAAACCTTCAGACTGAAGGAGAGCATGCTTAGGTCTTCTTCTTTTTTTTTTTTTTAAACCATGACTGCATGTCTTCTGCACACTTTTCTGGACCTCCACATAAAAAGGCAGATCTCACAGTGATCAATCGCTCTTGGATTCAGATGAATAAATAATAAACCCATCAAACATCAGTCTGTTTACATGGCTATATTATATACAAACATTTGTGGTTCTGGCTTCCTTTCGAATCCCAATAAAATCTAATACTGAGGTCTGTTTCTTATTTCATTACTACCCAATATCACTTTCATAAACAGTAATACATTTATAGCATTAAAATACTCTGCTTTGCTCACCAAGCAGTTTGTAGTTTAAATTCCTATTTAGCTTTTGATGGCCATTAAAAAAAGATCACTACGCAAAATAAAATAAGCTTTACACTTTAAAGATTGACAAAACAAAATAGAAATGATAAAGCACTGAACCTGGAGTTAAAATATAAAACATGACTTTTTCTTCAGCCAAACATTCAGTGCTAGAAAACTAAACAGCTATTATTTAGCTCTGGCTACATTTTATTTCCGTCCCATGAACTCTTCCACATTTTACTGCCAAAAGAGGCCCAGAGGACTATACTGCCACCACCATGTTTTAGTCTTTATTAGTGTGAAAAGAGTGCAGCGTTTTGCAAGAAGTTCACCAAATAAAAGTCTAATTTATTGTCACCAAGTTCGTTTGCATTTACTTATAAAGCGTCTTCTGAATTTTATTTTCAGAGTTTTGGGAATTTTATTTGTTATAATGATGATGAACTATTCTGTGTTGGTTTATTGCTCAAAACTGTATTAAAATACTTAAAAGTTGAAGGTTCCAACGTGATAAAAGGTGAAAAAGTTCAAGGAGTAAGAAAATGTTCCAGAAACAAAGAAACTAAGATGTTTCATCCCTATATTTTACAGCCATTTTAGCTATTATATATTAAGATTATTCTTAGACAGGATTATTCTGCTTCTGCTTCTTTGAAGATTATTTTTTTATAGTCATCTTCAGCTCAAAGAAATGTTGCAACCTTAAGCTTATTCTGCACCTACACAGATTCTTCGGCCATGAAATGCGACGTAGACACCTTAAAGGATTCAGAAAAAAAGAAGGATAAAAGAGAAAACTTTGTTTTCCTAAACACTGAGGCTGTTCAGTTGAGATCACAGTGCGAGACCCTGAAAGCATTTGATTCCCAAGCCAAATACAGCGTAGCCCTGCTGTGAACGGTGCAGTTTTCTACGGAAACCTGCACAAAGCTTCATGTCCTGTTTGAAAGCCATCTGTGGAAGATTTAAATAGAAAAAAAAAAAATCAATAAAGAAATGGTCTAGGACCACCCCCCCACTGTTTCCCTGGGAGTGTCGCAGCGGAAAGGTCCAAGTAGTGAACTTTCTTCTAGGGTTTGTGTTAAGTTGTTAGATTTGAATCTTCCACAGATCAGAGACGACTTAACGTAGAAAGGTTTGTCATTAATCATCATATTACACTATTAACAGCTATACGAGTGTAGCAGAGTAGGTTGGTGGTTGGAGGTAGGGTTGGGAGGTATCTCAGGATTGGAGTTTACACAACGTTTGGTCTTTCTGTTCACTTATAACATTCCTATAAAATCTGCTTGCATATAATGACACCTGTTCTGACGGCTCCAGCATCCGCCGGCCCCGTCAGTCGTCCTCCACGCTTTCCATCTTGATCTGATTCCCCACGATGCATCCTGCTCCGTCGGCCTGATTGGCTGAGGCTGGGCTGCTGCGACTGGCCGCCGTCTTCTCTGACGTGAGCGGCTCCTGGGCGTCGGATTCTTCCTGGAGGGACGGGGACGTGGGGGACCAGGACGCACCCGTCATTCTGGATCCTTCTGCCTGAGAGCTGGATCCTGACACCAGGGAGCGGCCGATCAGGGAGGCGCTCCTCTGCCCGGATGTGGCTCCTCTAGCCAGGGCAGAAAACCAGCTGGGAAGCTGTGGAGGAACCTAAGTGAAGGGGATAAAAAAAAAAGGAAAACAGTCGGCTTCTGTAGAGCTGCAGAGGAAAGCAGAGACAGCTGAGACCTACCTGGGTTGGAGAGGACAGATCCGCTCGGCTGAAAGGAAACGGCCTGGCTGAAGCTCTCTTGTCAAACAGCGACACATCGCAGCCCTGAAACATCCATCGGGTTAAGTCTTCAGAGCAGACAGGCCGTACAGTGGACATGAAGTTAAACCACGGCGTAGATCCAGCTCACCTGATCAGGAAAGTCGTTGCCGTCCACCTCATCACCGTTGGATTGACCCCCCGGACTTTCTACCTCGATGCCATGGCTCTCCAAGATGGCTGCTTCTTCAAAAACACAAACCTTATCATAGCATATCGAAGCTTGACAGGCAAGAGCGAAGGGTGAGTCCTTAAAGACCAACCGTGGTTCAAATAACATTAAATACGTTTCTTAAAGACAAACATGGATTACTGCAGCATGTTAGTTTCATTAACGCTAATAAAGATTTATAAAACTAATGTCACCTTTATTGCTGGTTTCCAGCTCTGACTTGAGGTATTTTTCCACCCAGGTTTGCCGAATCCCAACTTTTCTAATGACATGTGTTGGATAGATTTATGCTTTCCCATCATAAAGGAGCTTATCACTAATAATGTTTAATTTTATTGCTTAGTTTTTGCATTTTAAAGGGAGGTTATGATCATTTGGAAGATGAGGAATGTCTGATGATAAATTCCTCTGGACACGGCTTATTGCTTGACTGCCTCAGATTTGGATCCATTTTATCACAGTATATTAAATAACAGCCAAAATACTCAGCAGGAACATTAAATTACACCTCAACCTAATATAAGAGCCTGAAAAGGTTTGGCTGAGAGAAAAGACGTGATATAAGTCAAATCTGCTTTTTTTTCTTTATAGTATTTAATACAGAACGTATAAACATGGTAACATGTAGAAACATCCTAATCATTGTTCATTTAACACATTTAACATCGATTCCATGTTTGGTCGTCTGGTTCTCCTTATTACAGCATTTTAACATAACATCAAGCTCAGAAGTTTGATGCCAGCTTACATTTTTATCCAGATTATTTCTTTTTCAAAGATCTTTCTTGAGGGTTTAGTTTGTGTGATCAAGTAAAAATAACATCTGAACAGCTGCAAATGAAGGCCTAACCTCATGTGACGACCTCCAACTGAAATAGAAGCAGAAACATCACAGAAGTAAACATTACCTATGTTGGCGCGCCTCTTGATATCTTTACGCCGGTTGGCAAACCAGTTGTAGACCTTGAGCGACGTTACTCTCTCCAGATCAGATAGCTTCTTTCCTGCAAAAATGCAGACAAGATCTGTGAACCGCTGCCTGCCTACACCAGTGTCTCCATGGTTACCATGCAAAGGGTGGCACAGCTGTTTCATGATAATTAAAAGGATAAAAGAGTGAAGAAAAAGCAATAATACCTGGTTTTTGAATGACAGCGTTGCAGGCAGTAGCGATCTCCTCCCTCTTGGCTTCATCGGGGTACTGGTTATCACTGAAGTAGCTGTTTATACAGAGACATAATTATACCCAAAACCTCTGTAAGATACAGTATTTATAGGCCTTGAAGCATGTTGACTCATTATAGGTTACATGTCTGACCTCTAGTCTCTAACCAGCATGTCGTCAGACAACTTACAGGCATCCAAGCATTCTGGAAAGTTCAGGAAACATAAAAACTCTGCTTCATCTCTCATGCTCCTCACCTCTCCATGACAGCCAGACACTCCTTCCTCCAGGTGAACCTGCTGCCTCGTCTCAGCCGGAAGCCTCCCGGGGTGGAGTTAAACGGGGGCGGGGTTTGGTGCCAGTCCATCACATCCTCCAGAGCCAGAGGGGCGGCGCGCATCGCCAAGGTGGCACCTGTTGGTTGGTGTTCAGAGGTTCAACATGTACCTTAACATGTCTGATAGCGACGCCGATGAGGTTTTTTATTCGCAGGTCATTACCAGGGTTGGTCTTCTCCAGCTGGTACCAGCGGAAGAAGGCCCGTTTCTTTTGCTCGCTGAGGTCCGATCCCTGCTGCAGGAGCCAGTGGGAGATCCGACTCTGACTGATCCCTGGAGGATGAGCGGCTTGTGTCACTAAATGAGGTTTTTTTTGGGTGGGTGGGGTGGGGGTTGTTTTGCTCTATCAGAGCAATACTCACCTGTGACCTGAGCGACCACAGCCTGGGAGATCCGTCTGTTCGCCAGGAAGGACTTGATCTCCTCTTTGATGGCGCTGCTGTCCCTCCTACAATACACAGCCACAAAGTACAAAACCTATCTAAATCTACGACATCAGAGGAGAGCATTAGTTCACACTTAGAGCACAGCGGCAGTCGTCATAAAATGTCAACAAAATGGATGTAGGTGTGAGGAAAGCTAAGGCGGCGTAATTTCATTTTCTCTTCCACTAGTTTGGTTTCATCTTCTCATATTTTCAGATCAATTCTGCTGAGATGGCTGCTGTGTGTTTGTGTGCATCCGGATTCAGACTGAGCTACAGGCAAACTGGGCGTCTGCTGCCGCCGCGTGGATTCTTTAGAACACGTCGTCACCTTCCGGCTGCGTCTAATCATTTTATTCAGTTCTGCTCTCATCTTACCTCATCAAGAACTCCACTTTATCATCCAGATCCAAGTCTTCTTCGCTGGCCTCGAACCCAAAGCTCGGTGTAGCCACACCGCCACCAACCACAGCCAGAGGATACCGAGGCGGAGAAAGCTTCCCGTTGGTGGCGCCGGAGAGGCCATTCTGGACAACAACCGGCGAGGCTGTGGGGACGGGCAGAGGAGGGGAGGCGATGTCCAGGTTGGTGGCAGGCGACAGCGAGAGACGGTTGTCCGGAAAAACCGTCTGAGTGGAGGTGGAAGTGGTGGAGGAAGAGGCAGAGACGGAGTTGGAGGAAGACAAGGAAGACGAGGGCGGCAGGTAGGAAGCTTTACGGCTCTGCTTGTGGCCATTCTGGCAGTCCAGGTGATCGAGGGTGTCCAGGGCGTGGAGGACCTCCACCTGAGTAATACCGGTTCGTCGAAGCCTCTGGAGGAGATCGATCTGTTCAATGGTGAAGCGAGGCTCCTCGCTCTGCTGGAACATCCTGGAGAGCATCAGGATGAAATGAATTAAGAGAGCGACAACTAAGATCAGCCTCTAAAGTACAGGTGGAACCCAGACCACCGAAACCCTGAACAATTAATCAAATCTAGACAACATTTAGGTAAAGTGGTTAAATCCTAGAGCAGCTGTGTCTGAACCTTTTGCCATGGGGGCTAAAACTGTGAAACCAAAGTACTTAGGAGGCCAAAAAAAATCGTCTTTGTTTATTTTTACCTTAATAAAGTAAACGCGTAATCCATCACAGTTCTGGACAAAATTAACCAGGGTGGAGCCAGTGTTATTTCATAAGGCCAGAAAACAAAATAAATAAAAAACACAGAAAATAAGAATAAAAACAACTACGACGAGATGGTTTGGTCTATTAAGTGAGCAGAAAAGCCAAGGATGCAAATCCCCGATCTAACCAATGAAACCTCTGATCCTATCATAGTACGATATCTATCAAGCTGACTGTGATTCATAAAGAACTTTCAAAGGTTGAATATTAACTTTGTTCAAGGGACGGATCAGTTGGAGCCTCTTCTGTCGCCGCATATCATAAAAAATAACTGATCTGGAATCACACGCTAAAAGCTGATCTAAAATAGCTCAAATTTCATTACATCTGTGCATTTCCCCTTAATTTGAGCAGGTAGATATGATCATCTGCCAGTGAAATGAGAACTGTTGCTCTTAAAATAAGACAATTTGATTTTATGCAACTGAAATAAGAAATTGGGGTTTTTATTTATTTTTTTATTTTCAATATATGATCTTATTTCATGCGGAAAGTCCCTCTGATCTCACATCCAAGGAGAGTTTTTTAAAAAAGCCAGCGAGAAACAAACCCAACCATCCATCATGTTCCACAAGGTGGAAACTTTGGAGCTGTGGTCCAACTTTGCTGCTGAAGTGGCTCCATCCACTTCCTCAAAGAAGCCTTGAGCTAAAAACTCAGCGTCACCTGATGGCTGCCGCCCGCTTGTTACAACAGACGAGGAGGAGACGAGTGATCGACTGAAATAACACCCACTTCCATCCTGGCCAGATCTTTCCCTCCGAGGTGTCTTACTTTTCTGTGTTGCTGTGTGCTGGACTGACTGAGTTTTTGTGAGCAGCCGGGACGACGAAAAGAGAAACAAATGTTTTCAACTTACTCCTAACAGGCATTTTTTGCCAGGGCGATAAGAATTAGTAGTTAAATGCTGAATGGTTTATTCAAAAGGAGATCCTTGCTAAGGTCTTGTGATAAGTATTTAATTTGTGTGTTTTAATGTTGAATCCGCCATTTTTGCAGCTAAAAGTTTCCTAGCTGTGTGTTTTTCTCTTCTTCAGTCCTTTGGAAGAGGGATTAGGTCCGGTTCAAGCCACTCGTTCATCTGTTGGTCGGCCATCTTGTGAGGGGCGAGTATTGGCAAGAGTGTTGCAATACTATAAACATCAAGACGCTTGGATCACGACAATATTAACACATTATTAAAGATATTGGCCATTCAATTATTTTGTTGTTTTAGTAGCCATGTTGTTTTGGATTTGAATCAGTCTGCGTCTTCCACCTTGACTGCCTCTACTACAGAAATGGCACTGCGCCGCTCAGCAGAAGGGCTTCATGCCGCCATCTACTGAAGCGCCGGTGTGGAACTAGCGCATTTCCCCCACTGATTTAGGAAAAAAATAACTTTTTTTTTTTAGGAGAAAGAATCAATATTAACACCTGAAAGCCCTTTTATTGGGCGGCCAAAAGTCTCAATATATGAACAAATCAATTTTTCCTACACCCAAGACTCTAAGGAATTTTCATGATACAAGATCTGGTCCAGTCTGACATTTTGTGAATCCTGGTCCTGTAGGTTACTTGTAGTTAGCCGCTAAGCTAATGGCTACCTTGATAACAAAAGCCTCTTATCCTCAAATCATCACTTGGTTGACACATATTTCAATGCTGTCACATCAAGTATGTTGTGTATATTAAGTGAAACTTAATTGATTTGAATGTTATGAAGGTCTACTGCTACACATCTATATGCTCTATATCATCTGTGCTGCTGATGCAATGGACATTTTTCAGTGCATCACAAAAGCAGAGCTAATTAACTGAACATCTGAAGGTTTCCAGACTTCCAGGTCACGGTCAAGCTTTGAAAGTTCAGTTTAGCAACTGGACTAAAGTTTTTTAGAAAACTTTTCACCTCTCATCCAAGAGGCTTCTTCAGTTCTAACCGATTGTGAGGAGCACTGAGATTATTATTACTGTAGGTGTAACAAAAGAGAGGCGAAAGGTCTTCTAGAAAACTTCAAGTCCAGTCGCCTAAGCTGAATTTTTCAAGCTTAATTAACTGAATATCATCCAAGACTCTCCCTTAAGGAATCATTGATTTCCTTTAAAGTTTATTGGTCCTTTATGTACCATTTGTTTATTTCAGTAGTTTATAATGTTTACATAGTTAATCAAATATAGTAATACTGTGATAGGTTTAACTCTGTGACTGTTTTATAACGGTGACCAATTGTCTGTAATGGTGCGTTCACAGAACGTTCTCTGGTCGTCAAAAACGCTTAAAAACCAAAGTTTGGATCCTTGTTCAAAGAGTTATCAAGATGCTTTGACACTTCAATGCTCTGGATCCTCAGTGTTCTGCTTGTTTATCTGCTCTGTTCTGTCATTGCGAGCTAGAAAGCAGCTTAGCTTTATTTACTTTGACGAGTTGGAAAAAGAGTTTTAACACATTTTTCAGCGATAAAGTCCAACTCAAAACGTTATCTGTGCAGTCAGTTCTTCGAAGCACCAGACCGGCGGGCAGCACCACTGGGACTCCGCAGTCGAAGCTCTCTGAAGCCAGCCAGGCTGTCGGGATTTCCCGCTGCTGTTCATAGCAGCTGCTAGTGAATTTGAAGTGTTTTTAAAGTTTGTGATAAAAACTGCAAGACTGTAGAAGAAGAACTGAATACTTTTCACCGGCAGATTTTTATATTTTTAGTTAATTTAGGTATTTATTATCTCGTCACAGTTCATTAAAAAAATGTTTTAGTGCAGTAATAATGATCAGGGCACGCTCTCTTTTCTCGTACATAACTCATTCTTCCAGCTTTTTTAAATCTGTGGAGTCTATCCCCTTTATATGTATTTATTTTTCATACGCAGACAGCAGAGATCACGGCTTGCATATAGTAAGTATAAAACTCCTCGATTAGCTTTTCTGATCGGTTGACGCTCCGCAACAAGCTGCAAAAGTTCAGATTTCTAAACTCCAGCGTTAAATGCTTAGACGCCCAAATGCTGAGAAGCCAGGATGTTCTGATGCTCAGACGAGCTACTCCCGATGACGCGCTTGCAGGACCTCTCGGCGCCGTTTGCCGCCATCCCTCATATACTTTTCATGTAAAATCAGAAGCTTCTGATGCCCAGAACATGTTCCTGGGGTTAATGATTATGAATTTATAATCCAATTTATTAACATTAACTGGTGGTGAAGACAGACTGGATTTGAACAGCTGCTCCAGATTTCCAGTCTCATGGGTACGCAAATTAATAACACCTGGTAATTGAGCCAACTGTCAGTTATAATCACTGGACAAACATTCCTGTTATTGCTCACCCTTGATTGGAATAATAAATTCATTAACTACACACTTTGTTTAAAGGTATTAATAAATTCATAATCAAACCAATAAGGCTGCATAACACTCCTTAAGTCAATGGAAAATATGCTAACTTTCCGAAAAGTTTGCCTGCTAACAGTTAAATGTTTTCATTGTATTAGTACAGGGGCCAAAACAAAGGGCCAGGACCAGCTCTACAAGGGCACTGGCCCCTATAATGTTTTCAGATTGATTGTCTTAGTTTGGATTTTTCTGGGTTCATTTTTATTACCAAAAAGAAACAGGGACCAGCAAGTTTGGTTGTTTAGTGAAAGTCACTGAATGTTCATGGTCCAATTTACAGTCAAGTGAAGTTAAAAAAAAAAAAAACAATGAAAAACATTGCTGATAGAAAATAAATACAAGCTGTGGCACCTCACATTTGCTATCGACAGAGGATTCTCATATCACATCAGTAAAAAAGAAATCACACAAATATTTGATTTTAGACTAAGATGCAAACCAAACTTATCCCACTCTTGGATTTTAGTTGAGTTTCCCTCCTCTGAGTTGTGTGGAGCAAAAACTCCCAGTACAAAGACTGTAAACATGCAAACAGATCTACAGCCGAGTGGTTTTAGAGCTGCGCTTAAAAGTCTTGTCCTTCTGTGGCAAAACTTCAATTTTTAGCTTAGCTCCCATCGATTCAATCGGATGAAGCTACTTTTAATGACAGCTAAATGTTTGCAGCTCTGAAGCGATAAACTGTAAAAAGGCTCTAACATATGAACACTTTCTGTCCCCAGAAACTTTTACAGTCTCAATGAATATTTCATTTTTTAACATTACATCCGGAAATTACAACATTTCAATAAATGCTCCTGAAAACATGACTTTATTTGCAGTATGGAACGATTAAAACAAAACCAAGCAAAAGAAAAAAATACTGTTTCAATAAGGTGGTGAGGAATGACGGATTTGTGTTGTGACAGCAATAATGAAAAACACACACAGCCTCTTGAACGGCTCTCTGCAGCTGCTATCCAGATATGAAGCACATTCCTCCAGATTCAATCAGGCTTTTATCAGAGCCGAGACATTTTCAGCTCCAGTAATCATATATGGTTATGCAAAAGGACCAGTTCAATACGTGCTGATTTCAAAGGAAACGCAGCCTCAGTTCGATGCAGATTTTGCCTTTGAAACAGCAAGTTCCAATCATTGCTGCTGTTCTTATACCCAGTATCTTTAAGCATACAGTGAATACTTTATACAGCCTGATAATAACAACAAAGCCGGCCTGTGCTTGGGGTGGGGCAGGGAGTGGGGGAAGAGTAAGATAAACAGAAATAAGAGATAACACATCCGTCTTGATGCATTTCTTTCTGGAGCAGAGAGAGAAAGAGAGAGAGAAGAAACCGACAACAGAAGAAAATTAAAGTCAGCAGGCACATCTATGCATATAAAAAGAAATGGAGATAGAGGGGAAATGTGTGTGTGTGTGTGGCTGTGTGTGCGCTTGTTTGTTTTGGGAAAAATGCCAAGAAAATTTTACATCTCTGGCAGCCAAGCTACATACTTTCTCTTCCTGCTGCAGAGGATGACTCATGGTATACGAAGTCAGAATGAAACAAATAAGAGAGACCTGCAAAATTACAGTAGAGCA